>JBAKGM010000233.1:1093819-1105103 GCA_037177215.1 Asparagus racemosus | reverse complement strand
AGCCGCTAAAACTCCTTCAAAACCCTGAGCCTCTCTCTCTTGCTCTTGCTCTTGCACACCTTTAAAACAAAGGAATATGTCTATATTTATAGAACCCCTAATGTATGGTACTCTCTCAACTATCCGATGTGGGACTAAAATAAAAGAGGGGTTTTACTATTCACGCATTACTGTTCACGCGTTTCACATAGACATCTCAACCATGTGGCTAAAATTGAATCAAGCATCAAAGCCGCATGGAGTTTAGAAAAACCATTTGGCCTCTTAATTATCGTTGCATTTATCTAAGATTAAGCTAATCCTTATGTATAGAACAAAACCATAGGCAGACATAAAAAGAATTTAAAAAAAATAAAGATCCTAACTACTGGTGTTTGGATTGAGTTAAGATGGGCTTGTCCGCATTCTAATTGTAATGGAATCAATCTTAATCCGTCAAATTCAGTCTACTTTGATGTTACCGATTTAATATCGAGAGAAATATTAAGATGGGTTTGCCAAACACACTCTTAAAAAGAGCAAAGCACTCTAAACTTTTTCCCAAGGGATTCCGAGACAATTATCCCAAATTAAAAAAACTCCGAAAAAAATTAAAAGTCTACGTTTAACCATGCCTAAAGAGTATTTGTCATATGTGAGTTTGTTAGATATTTTCAAAATAACTAAGGTTACATTCTATTTGGTTTATTACTAAGCAATTACAACTATCCGGAAACTGATTCAGACAATTCAAATTTTAAATTCGAATTGACAGTTACATTTAAACAGTTACGACTGCTCTAAAACTGCATGTCTGAAAGATATAAAAAGGGCCAAAATGCTTCCTTTTTTGTATTCAAAATCTTTCCCATATCTATCTCTAAAAAAAAAAAAAGATTTCTCTTGGTGTTCGTTTGATGCAGAAAATGAATATTAAGAACAAATTCCTGCAATATATATTTCTCTTATTGCACAAGTGCATAGTGTGATTAAGTTAGAGCTTCATTGTACGCTACAAGTTTATGTGCAGAACTCTTTTGCACACCATTGGTGGGGGCAAGTAAAACCTTAAGGATAGTGTGATCAACGCCTTGAAGTCATTTATAAATCTGAAATTTTTTCCCAACAATCTTAAGGTTTTATTGCTCTGAAAATGGCTTCAACACTAAACAGATTTCAAGAGGAGTCTTAAACACAAGAAAGAAAATTTATCTCTTGAGACTCCTGGTAAGCATTTTGAATTGAAGAAGAGTATATAGAAAGCAAGAATCAGGTGATGCACATTGTAGTAATGCATCAAAGGTCCACATGGTACAGGAAGGACAACCTAAAGAAAATATTGAATGAGTCAACTACTTCTCAAAGTTTCAAGAATAAAAAGAACAAGGAGAATTTTTTGAAATCAACCGTTTTTCAAAATTAATGAGCAAAATCGACCATTTAAAAATTTATTTAGCAAAACCGACCGTTTTGAGGTGAAACGGTCGGTTTTGCAGTAATGAAACACCCGGGACTACTAGTCCCGGGTATTTTCTGAAGTCTTTCTCTCTCTCCACCCCATCGTGCCATCTCCCTCCTCATCCCAGCGTCTCCTCTCCTCCCCTCAACAGCCACACCAAAATCCAAAACAAAATCCCCTTCGTCAAAAACTCAGCCTCGAACTTCAATTTCGCGCGCTGAAACTCAAGAAGTGGCTTCTGCACACAAATCGCCGATAAAAGCACGAAATGCTTGGCCCCGTGGTTCCTCCCGGCGATCAAGCTGTTCTTCGTAGCACCATAATCGATCCTCCAAGAATCTTGGATCCCGCCGTTGCGGCTAGCGAGGCAGCAGACGACGGCGTCGATGGGGGCGTTGAGATCGGAGAGCGATCGATCCAGGGCTCGGAGGTCGGTGACGTCTGAGAAGAGGACGGAGGTGTTGGGCCCGGCGAGGTCGGCTAGGGTTTGGGCCTTGTCGTTGCGGCCGCGGATGCCGCTGCGGTCGCGGGCGACGGCGAGGACGTTGAAGCCTCGAGAGGAGAGCTCGCGGACGACGAAGCGGCCGATGTAGCCGGTGGAGCCCACGACGAGGACGTTGGTGGAGCCTGGGGGTTTGGACTTTAGGGTTTGGGTTTTTGGGGAGGGGGAAGGGGACGTGGGTGTAGAAGTGGGTGCGTTTGTTGCGGTGCAGGAGGGTGTCAAGGGTCTGGGTCTGGGCCGTTTGGGGGTGAGCGGGTGGGTGAGGGGAGCGGGTAGGCGGGTGGGTGAGGAGCAGGGGGGGAGGAGGCTGGGGTTGGAGGGGGATAAGGTGAGGGATATCAACATTGGAAAGAGGTTTTGGTGGGACTTTTGAGGAGGTGTTTAGAGAGAGGGGGGAGGAGAGAGAAAGTTGTGTTTAGAGAGAGGGGAGAGGAAGGGGTGGGGTTGTGGTTCTCCGCTTTTGTGGCGGTCGTGGCTTTGCAGAGATGTTGGGCATCCACAAATGCAAAATTAAAAAAGAGAGGGTCAGTTGCATATTAGTCCCTCACATCATACTTAATTGCCAAATACTCCCTCAAATCTTGTTATTTGCTTGTTAGTCCCTTAAATCTTCGAGTTTCTTCCAATGTCGTTCTTTTGTTAGAAAATATGTTTAACTCCTCTAACTCTAGTTGAGCTAAGCGTTAATCCAACATCTGAAGTTACCCCTCGGCATATAGGTTGTTCTACTGTAGAAATTTTTTAAGATTATATAGGATTTAGAGGAAAGCTAGCGATAGGAATCACCGCACTTTTTAGGTTCGGAGAAGCGGGGGACCGTTGTCGAAGAACGAGAGTGGGTTTGGATTTTAGAGGGAACGGGTTTTGGTTTAAATCCGTTATAAAACGGGTCGGTGGGATTTTAATTGATAGACTCATTATGGGTGGGGAGTATAACCGGTAATCCACCTAATTTTGTTCTATTTAACCCCCCCTATTATTAACGCCACCTGACAAGAGGGACGGATTGGCAAGAAAATTAAAGATTTAAGAGACTAATAAGCAAATAATAAGATTTGAGGGACTATTTGGCAATTAAGGATGATAAGGGACTAACATGCAATAAGCCCCAAAATAAAAATATTACTCCCCATCATTTGGTACAAATGACTACACTAACAAGGTGTTCTGATGGAATATGTAGTCCCAAGAGATGGGAGTAGCCTACCTGATCTGATTTGATTAAAAAACCAGACCACATTGCAAAAATACAGCAAAGCTCCAAAGCCTAATGGAATATGGAGAATAGTTCAGCTGATTGCCTGAGATTAATCAAATGAGTCAAAGCAAGGGCATGTAAAATATACAAACACTCTAGTCTTTTAGTCTGATAGTTTCCACGGTATAACTAAAAAGGGGAAACGTAGCTACAATGTCATATAGGTGGAAGAAAAAGATTCTAAGTCTTTTCCAGAGAAGACCATGAACTCAACGTTATATACATATCGAAAAGTTTGCTAAGAACTAGGAATGGTATTTACATCTAAAATCTCATCAATAGGAAACAATGGGCATACTTAGAAACTACACAACAAATGCTCCGATTGCATCAAATTTCAATATAAATTCCTCGTATACCTGCACAATACTCCTCATTCATCATCTTTCTCCTCCATTTCTTCATCATCATCATCATCAATATCAGTATCACACTGGCAATTAGCTCTCATGTGTTGAAATTGACTGATAAACTCTCTTGCTTCAGACAAGAGAGCAGTTTTAGCAGCTTTAAGCCCACCAGTTTTCATCTCATCCTCATTCTTGTAAACTCTAGCAGCAACAGATTTTCTCCTTGCGTCTCTATTATGCAGCTGATCAATATACTTCTCATGTAATGCTACATTCTTCACCCTCTTCAGAACTTCAGGACTCGGGTTATTTGGCTTGAATCTTGAGAGCATTTTCTGATGACCTGAAGATAATCCTCCACTACACTTTTGAAGGAAATTAGGACTCAGCGGAGAAATTGGGTCCATAGATGAATTTATTTCCGGTAAATCCACAATGAGTGCATCTGGGGAACTTTCCAGAACTGAGAAATGATCTACTTGGTGATTTTGATCATTTTGTGAGTGCTTTTTCAAAAAGTGTCTTACAGTCTTTTGTGCAACAAGGCTCTTTTTTCTGCTGCCGAGCTTTTTAACCGGTTGGCTAGGATTTTGAATAGGCATACTGCATGATAAACTGAAATTGCTTATAGGAGACAGCTTGGACTTTATTGCCCTTGAACGAGGTTGTGGTTGAGGTGGAGTGTCGAAACTACTATTGACTCGATCAAAGCAGTCCTGTGCAGATTTTCCTGGCACCTGTAAACATTTATGATATAAAATGGGAACTTTAGCATAAGAATAGCATCTATGCAAATGCATCTTGCGACTAAAGCAAGGGAAGAAAAAAGTAGGTTAACTTACAAGAAACACATCATATATACCCTGTTTTCTAGAAACCCCTTTATCTAAAAGGCTTAACCAAAAAAACCCCTCATTTATGATCATTAATGAAACCGTTAGTTTTGTAATTGAGTTTTCATTCTTCAAACATTTGTACAGATATCCGCATGCCAAATTGTAAGGTAATGATAAAAAAAATAGTTTTTTACATCCAAGAGCTATTTTCATCTCTCTATTTTCTTCCTTTCAACTCACAAAATATGTGGATTGTAAACTGCAAACTTTTCTCCAGGACATCTTCCCAAGGGCAAACATCTGCCAGATGCCTGAAGCACAAAACACCATTAGAAAATTCAACAGTTACATTGACAGTAATAACAACATTAGAAAATTTAACAGTTTCATTGACAGTGATAGGTGAGGGGTTTTTCCGTTGAGCTTTTAAGATGAGAGGTTTTCTTGAAAAAAAGGGTACAGATGATGGGGGTTTCTTGTAATTTACCCGAATAAAGATATGAGGTATATACTTCTATCTTTCAAGAAAGCCAAGTCATCTACTTTCCCAGAACAAGCATGTGACAAATAGAAATATGAAGTGCGATGCCCATAACATATCTGCCTCAAGGCCCTCAACTGTTTGTACTTCCGAGTGCTCCTATATTCAGTATTTCTAAAAAGCTAGTAAACAGACACAGAATATATGGCCAAATTATTCATGGTTTATATGAGATACCACACGCATGAATGAATAGGGTACATCAATAATGAAAACAGCAATTCACCTGTAAGAAAATGTGTCTACTTTCTGCATAATAGTTCAAGTTCATGCGACAACTTCATAGTGTTTGCTACAAAGGCTAGTACACACACTCCAGAATCTAGATTATTTCAAAGAATTATTATTGATAATCAAGCAAAATAACATCAATTAGAAAACAAAAGAAAATATCACGAGGCACAAAATCTTAAGCTAGAATCTGCAGGCATGCACACAAGTATCATGCTCCATATGGGCACAGTGTAGGGGTGCACAAACATATCCATATCTGAGGAAATATTCGTATACGGATATGGTAATTAAAATCTATAACCGATAGCATATGGTTATGAATATGGTTTTGTAGTGAAATATTCCAATTATACTATTGCAATATTTTTAATCTATGTTACCTCAGTACTTCTATCATGAAGCCGTACAGGCACCCGACACTTATCCATACCCAAACTTCATGGACACTCCTTGGATGTGTGCATACATTTACTCAGATATGTGCTCAATTGTACGATAAATGTTTGAATTTAAAATACTTGTCATACATTTCTTAGACATACATCCTACACTTCATTTCAAATTTGTGAAACTCGTTAGACATGAGTTCGGTTGTTTCAACCCGTATCCAAGACAAAACTATGATTTAAAAGGGTGTTTTGAGTGTCTAGTTAAAAAAAGAGCAGTTTCTAATTTATAATAATCAACATAATAAAAGAAACTTAAAATATGATAGGAAATTAAATTCAAATAGCACATGAATTGAAAAATAAAATGCTCTTAAGTAAATTATTAATTTCAATATATATAAGTAGCCGTGTCCCTATACCCTACATTTCACAAATTTGTCGTGTCCCATACCCGCACCCGTACCCGTTTCCATGCACCTTAGGTTTTAGTCCTTAGATTAATGGATTTGAGGTTAATTTTGATGATCAAGGTATCTAATCTTAGCTTTTCAGATATAACACACATATTAATGAACTCTCTTGTCCCATATGAACGATATTTTTTTAATATTATCTAATTTTCTCATATCCGTTTTGTACTAACATTTATATCTACTTGCATATCCTCATGCATATCTGCATCTGATTTTAGCAGATATGGATATGAATTTTCCTTACCAAGGCATATCCGTATTTGTGTCCGTGATTGGTAAGTGGACACGGATATGGTAAGTATCATATTTGAATCGTATGCACCCCTAGCACAGTGCCATGGAATCAAACACGGCAATTCTCCAAAACCAAACATAAGACATGATAATACGTGTGTTTTTTCCCCTTAATATATGCACATTTATAACGTCAATTGAAAAACAAAAAGAAATATCTATAGGCACCAAATCTTAAGCTATAATCTGCAGTCTACAGAAATGTACTCAAGTATCATGCTCCAATATTGGCATGGCCCTTGTGCCAAACATGGCAATTATCCAAAAACCAAACATCAAGACATGACTATACATGTGTTTTTCCCCCTTAATATCTGTATATTTAAGACAGATTTATATGTTCAAATGACTTTCAGTAAAAGAATCTAAAATAGTAAAATGATTGAGAAAACAATTAGCTTTTGACAAACATATTATTACAAATTCAAAGGTGCTAAAAAGTTTGACTGATGCTGATGAACACAGTTACACGTGTCATGCCCAACAATATTGGATTGGGGGAAACTTACTTACAAGTTCAAACTTGCATGCTTATTTTTTCAACCGTGGCAAGCAGTAGGATTTGGTTAATAGGAAAAACTCATGCAACACATGCTAATTTATCTTGATTAGTGTTCATTTCCTTGAGAAACACTTGTGACTCCTCAAATGAGAAAAAAGAATATAGAGACAGCATGTAAGCTAGAAAGAAGCCCAAGAGGAAAACACTTCACAGTCTGGAATTTTCTTCAAATCTAATTGATCAAAGAGTTAGGACTATATGCTTAGTGTCTTTGATGGACTATTCATCAAGAAAATAATGAAATAAAAAGTTTTCTAGATGTATTTCACGAAGGACAACCCCAGTTATATAAAATCTACAAATACACCTAAAAGCGAATAAGAAGAAGCCCTTTATTTTATTTTATTTTTTCCTAATAAACTTTTAAGCTTTATCCCCCTGAGCTTATCTGGATATCGTTGATTGTTCGATTGTTGATTGGGTAGATGATCCTATTGATCAACGTTCCTTTAAGCGACTACTGTAATTTTATGGGAGGAAATCTGGTGATCTAGCAACTTAAGAAGTAGATTGGTGCATGGTTTAATGTTGAGGCTGAATAACATAATAGGATTCATACTGCACATCGGATGATGTGGATGCAGCCTTCTTTAAAAGATGGATGTGTTTCTACCTGAATCTATGGTGATGCATTGAGCTAATCAAAATATAATATATATTGTTAGTCATCCTGTTCTTCATGACAGAGCCTAGAATATTTAGATTTTTTCTCAATTTGTGCGTGAAATGGTGCAACTCGAGGACATTGTCACTTGGTCAGATGAGTGACATTTCTACTAAAGCAATGGTGCAATTCGAGGACATAGTAACGTGATCATATGAATGATATTTCTACTAAAGCATTGCCTAAAAATCATATTTCAGTTCTGTGTTCTATGTGACGAACTGTGAATAATTGATTTATGTGCTCCAGTTTGAGAGAGTATTAGAATAGTTTGTTTACACTTACCTGTATGTGTGCGCGCAAGTGTGTGGGTGCATGCATGTGTATTCATTGCTATAAATAAAACCTAGCTATTCATCTCTGGAATTTATCATTTTCCCAACATCATAATCAGTTTGAGAACTCATGTTTTTGGACTTTTTTGCAAAGGGCTTAGGCGTAAAATCAAAGGAATAATGCATATTTGATGTTCTTATTATCTTATAAAGGTCCCAGATCACACTTCAGTATCTTATGTTAAAATATTCATACAGAATTTTATACTTGGGTATGGTTGTACATAATGTTGCTGACTGATGTGTGGCTCAATATGAACAGTTAAGTTCGATGAGATTGGATCACGCAAGGTTCAAGCTTTAAGATTGAGCTAAGACCTTTATATCGAGCAAAATATTCACCAACATGAGGCTAAACACGATTTTCTTATAAACAATGTGTTTTCTTAAACACATAAGATAATTTGACCATGCACCAACATATAGATAATTTTATCATTAGCAAACAAACAACACTCACTCAACTTTGAGATCTGAACACACAAAATATCTACTGATGCATCTGAAAGAAATAGTTGTGAATTGCTCACCAGACTTGCAAAGCACATGGCATTTGAAAATGAAAATAGTCAAACGTATGACTCCTATGGCACTATTGATTTGTCTTAATCCAAAACAATAAAGGCATAACAACAAAAGTAGAAGCATAGAAAGAACATTAGCTAAAAATACTAACTTGAGCAACACAAAGTTCTTTTGCTTGCATCCAAAAGTGATCATTACAAAAATCTATATATACACAATGAAAATAGCATCTAGAACATTATATGAACTTTATGGCATTAGCTTTATAGGATAGCTTTTGCAACTCAGAGTTTAGTAGTCAATCGAAAGGATATAAACTCTGTTGAATGCATGCAAGCAATTCCATGAAAATTTTAGAAGCTAATTTATCAAAGTACACACCCAAAAATAAATTTTCAGACGGGCTCGAAAATTACCATCTTAGCAACCTTCTTCCAAAAGTGTGGTGACGGCTTTGCTACCAAGTAAGCGCGCTGAAGGGCAGCCTCTTGCTGTCTCGTCCAATCATCGGAGCCACAACTCTGGATACCTTCTTCACGACATCGCTCCATTTTCCTCTTCTTCTCAACATTATTCTGCTCTTTCTCCATTTTCACACCAAAATTTCCAATACCCACATTTTCTTTATTCTTAAAATTCACAAGCCCGCCTTTTTCTCCCCTTCTCTTTTCAACATTATCCTTCTCTTTTACAATTTTCGCCCCAAGATTTTCAATACCCACATTCTCTTTCTTCTCGGAAATCTTCAAATTCACAAGCCCGTCTCTTTCCCCTCTTTTCTTTTCACCATTATTCTTCTCTTTGACCAATTCCGCACCAAAATTTTCAACACCCACATTCTCTTTATTCGACCCATTTGAAATCTGAGACAAAGGAAGAGAGGATAACCTTCGCGAACGCCTCAAAGACCCCTGTAGGTTCTTGATGGATCTCAACGGCTCACTGAGGCATTTCGTCGAACACTCTTGTTGGGTTTTCTTGGGAGAAGAAATCTGAGTTGGGTTTGGCGAGATTGGGGGAGATTGGAGATGAGTTTTGCGGGAAGAGGGTTTCTTTGTTGGATTTGGTGTGATTTCTACCGGATTTTTAGTAATTTGGGGGTGAAATCGAGGGGATCTTCTTACAGTTACAGGAGTTGGGGTTTGATGAGAACGAAGACGCTTCCTGTATTCGTTGCTGCTGCTGCTGCTTAGATCGCTTCTCATCGGAGTTGCCTTCGACATTGAAGAGAGAGAGAGGGGGGAGAGAGAGTGAGTGAGTGAGTGAGAGATTTTCAAAAGGTAATTAAAGCGGCATGTTCTAGAGAAGACAGATGGTGGCCCAATTTGATTTAAACATAGCCAGCGGGCCCAAGATGGGCTTCAGTAATCAAACTTCACTCAGACAATTTGTTTGTTTGGTAAAGTTTAGAATTTAACGGTCAAAAAAAAAAACAACTGTGTAACCAATTTGGTTTAAAATTGCACTATAGATTAACCACTCAGGACAAACAATGTAGCAAGTTGCAATAAAAGTATAGCAATTAATTACACTATATACCAAACTGTTAAAGTAAATAGTGAATTTAAATTTAATTTGGCGGAGTATTATGTGTCTGCCTATAATTCGAAAGTGGATGGGTTTAAAAATAAATAAGAGATAAGACTTTTGAGTTCATAGACAGAAACTTTTTTCGCAAATGGGTTATCTTAAAAATAAATGAAGATAAAGTTTAGGGTTTGTAGCAAGAAACTCATCTACTGTTTGTAATACCATGACATTAGTATAAAAAGAAACAAAAAAATAACGAATTAAACATTTGGTTCAGAAATACATTGTATCCATATAGCAAGTAACAATAAATATAGCAGCTTAGGGACGAAAATAAGAGTTTAAACATTTAGTTTAAAAATACACTATATCTCTATAGCAAGCAACATTAAAATATAATAAAAACAACATTAAAATATAACAACTCACCCTATATGTCAAACCAAACTGCTAAAATACAAATTGGTTTAAAATTAATTCAATGGGCTATTTTTGGTTTATAGAAGAAAATATATTTGGTGAAGTGAGCGGGTTTAGAAATAAATTGGGCTAAGATTTTAGTTTATAGTCCAAAAAAACTCATCTACAACTCGCAATGTCATGATATTGATGTGAAAAAAAGGCAAAAATAACACTACCTTGTATTTTGGATCTATTTTTTTTAAGTGAGTAAGTTTATAGATAAATAAGGATAAAACATTGGATTTATAGATGGAAAATCATAGTAAAAAATTTGGAAGTGAGTGGGTTTGAAAACAAATGGAATGGAACTTTGGGTTTATAGGAAAGAATCACAGCATTGAATGTGAATGGGTTCAAAAATAAATGGGAGGAAACTTTAGTCTTTGAGGAGAAAACAAAAAAAAAATCTTTTTGGGTAAATGGGGGTGTACTATAGTTATGGACTGTACAGTAGAGTATTTTGGGTTTATAAAAAAAATCTTTAGTAAAGTGAGTGGGTATAGAAATAAATGGTGCTAAGACTTTAGTGCAAGAAAAGAAATTCATCTACAATTCACAATGTCGCGAGTTTCGCGAAGTTGATTTGAAAAATAGCAAAAAACAACACCACTTTGTATTTTGGATCAAAAAGTGATTTTAGAAGTGTGTGGGTTTAAGAATAAATAAAGATAAGCTTTAGATTTATAGGCGACAAATCATCGTAAAAGTTTGGGAGTGGATGGGTTTGATAACAGATGGAGTAGAACTTTTGGTTTATAGGCAAGAATCACTATCATGAATGTGAGTGGGCTCAAAAATAAATGGAGAGAAACTTTGTGCTTATAGGGGAAACAAAACCAAAAAAAATTTATGGAGTCATGGATGTACCGTGGCTATGAATAGTGCATAGCT
>JBAKGM010000233.1:1071254-1093719 GCA_037177215.1 Asparagus racemosus | reverse complement strand
TATTTAATATTTTAAAGCACCAAAATATTCACTTAATTTTGTATTAAAATTACGGGTATTACAGAACGGGTAAAATACCATTCAGTATTTTAATACGGAAAAATACCGAAAATTACGGGTGTTACATAAGCTTTATATTTATAGGCGACAAATCATCGGAAAAGTTTGGGAGTGGATGGGTTTGATAACAAATGGAGTAGAACGTTTGGTTTATAGGCGAGAATCACTATTATGAATGTGAGTGGGCTCAAAAATAAATGGAGGGAAACGTTGTGCTTATAGGGGAAAAAAACCAAAAAAAATTTATGGAGTCATGGATGTACCGTGGCTATGAATAGTGTATAGCTAAAGTGCAAGACCCAATTGTTTTAGTATAGATAGTAATAGTAATAGTAATAATAATTTGCCAAAATTTCACTCGACAATCCAACGTAAAACAGTCAAAAAATCCCACTCCGGAAGTCCATTTACCAAAATCAAACTAAACTGCTCATAAGTTCCAAAATGAGATATTACATGGGATTTATATACAATTAAGCCAAACATCATATAATATTATGAAAGTTTATGATATTTTGGCTAAAAATATCAAATTGGTCTAAAAAGTGACACCATTTTACCATTTTGGCCTAAAAAATTATAGCGGCAACTTTCACCTAAAAAGTGATAAATTGGCGGCACATAGCTTTTTTTCAGTCGCCAGAGGTAATTTTTAAGCAAAATGTTAAGAAAACTTTGAATAGACCCTTCAATCTTCTATATTTTTTATATTAAGCCCTCTTCCCTCTCCCCAAATTCTGAAATTATAAAATAAAATAAAAAACCTCTCTCCCCACCATCTCCTCCTTCCCCTCTTGCCACATCTCCTTCATTCTTTCCTCTTCCAAACCCCTAACATTCCCTCCTCTCTCACTCCTCATTCTTCCTTTCCCAGATCTTCACTCTTACCTTCTCATTTCAACAGTCCCCTCCATTCTCTTATCCTCCTAATCCACAAACTCCCCTCCTCTCTCCCACTTCCTCTCTCCTTGCTCCGCTCACTCCTAATCCTTGATGCAAACATTCTATCAAAAACCTAACACCATTCTTCTCTTCCTCTCCCTCATTGCTCCGCCCACTCCCTCTTCACCCTCCCGTCATAAAAAAACCCAACATCCTTCTCCTCTTTCTCTCTCAGACTTAATATCAAACATTCTACCAGAAGCATTAGGAGTGAGTAGAAGACGGGAGAGAGAAAAGGCAGAGAAAAAAGAGGAATTAAAAAAGTTAAAAGAGGTGAGATTGTAGAAATAAGAGGAAAAAAAGGTAATAGTGGGGATATGAAAAAGGAGGGACATAGTGTGGGAGAGATGAAGGGAGATTGAAAATCGGAGGAGAAAAGCATGAAGGAGATGGTAGGAAGGAGCGAGGAGATGTTGAGAAGGAAGGGAGAAATGAGTTTTATTTTTTTACAAATTTTTAAACTTGAGTGGTTAAATCCGAAAACGTAGGAGTCTTAAAGGGTCTATACATCATGAATTAGTCACTTTTTAGTTCAAAGTATCGTCAATGTCACTTTTAAGTCAAAGTGGTAATTAAAGAGGTGTTATGTTTTAGACCAAACTGATATTTTAGCAGGTATTTTTCTGACGACTTATGTGATTAGTCATTTTTCTCACCCATAAATTGAACATTCCTCGGGAACAAACAACAAAACCCAGTTCTCCTCCTCCTCCTCCTCTTCTCAGCCATTTCACAATCGCTGAGCTCCCTGCCACAACCTCCACCCCGGACCAGTCTCCCTCTCAAACTCATCAACCGCTTCTCACCGTACTCCGCTCCATACTTCGGCAACCTCACCAAATCCGAACTAGCCCAAAAACTCATCCAACAACCCCAGACACGCATCTCCTATATCCAACACTTGATCCGTATGCGCGGTACTAATCAATTTAACATCACCACCATGCGTGCGCAGAGCAGGCTAGACCTCGTCTCTGTTTCCATCGGCATAGCGGATGCCAAACAACCCTAGAACCACGTCGGTCATGGACACTGGCAGTAGTCTCACCTGGACGCAATGTGTCCCTTGCGGCCCTATGAGTGTCACGAGGAGCGGTGCATCTACACCGTCATCTATGAAGAAGGCTCCTTACGTCACCAGCGTCATCGCTAGAGACTCCCCCACCTTTGAAACTTCTACGGGCACCCCTGAGATCGTCCAAGGCCTCACATTTCCCCGCACGCATGACAACGCTGACGTGACCAGCTTCTCCGGTGATGTTGAGGGCCTCATGGGCCTCAACGCTAGTCCAGTATCATCCATCACCCAGCTCGACGTTAATTAAGCAGAAGGTTCTCGTGCTGCCTCCTGCATTTCGGCATCGCCTACAATAAATACTTGCATTTCAGAGACGATATTGCAATGAACGGGCAAATTCAGAGAACCCCGGTCGAGATTCATGACGGGTTATACTATCTCAGTTTGAATGACTTCAGCATCGATGGACAACACCTCAACATCTCGCCAGAGACTTTCGATCCTCAAGCTAACGGTAGGGAGCGCTGGGTGCATCGTCAACTGTGGGACCGGCGTGACCCACCTGATCAGACCTGCTTACAATGTCGTGAAGGAGGTAATGGTCCGACTATTTCGATGCATTGCAACTCAAGACAGCAAACAGCATGCGAGATCATGGTCTTCATTTTGAGACATGTTATGAGATGCCGGAGGGTTTCGATAGATTTACATCGATGATTTTTCATTTGAATGTAGAAGATTGGAGATTCGAGCGGGACAAAATCTTTTACGTGGATGATGAGTGTATGATGTGCGGGTGTTTTGTTTTGATGATGGAGTATATGGATGATCTTGTGAATGGGGAGTTATTATATGTTCCTGAAGAGATTGTTCAATTCATAGGTAAAAATGATTGTGCCCATTGTTGTCATGATCATATCGATAATGAAGTCAATGTCGAGCTTAAAAAATTACCGTAAACTTTTTACTACAGAAAAATCCCAAGATATAATATACATTATATGTATATGATTTTTTTTTTTTTTTTTTGACGATTTACAAGAGTAGGCATTTTTCTCAAGTAAAAAATTTATGATAATTTTGTAAACTCGACATTGATTTGATTATTGATATTATCATGACAACAATGGGCACAATCATTTTTAACCTTGAACTGAACAGTCTCCAGGAACAAACAACAACTCCCTGTTCACAAGATCACAAGTAAACCTCATATTAGACTCTGCTGAAACGCTTCAATGACCGTCACGTCATGCATTGACTTCAATGACCGTCACTTGATCCGCACACAAGGGGTCGTTGCATGGCAGAAAGGCAAAAGAAGGTGAGAATTTGGGGTCGAAGATCGGGGGCGATTGGGAGCAGGGGGAGCAGGGGACATGTTGCGTCTAGTGAAACTGCTGCAGTATCCATGACGAGGTTGTAGGACTGCTTGGCATCCTCCGTGCCGATGTATACAGAGACGAGGTATAGTCCGCTATGTGCGTGGATGGACAGCGGATGGTGGTGATGTTGAAATGATCAGTACTGCACATATCTCTCAAGTGTTTATATGAGATGCGTGTCCGGGATTGTTTGATGAGTTTCCGGGCGAGTTCGGATTTGGTGAGGTTGCCGGAGTAGAAGGGGGAGCGCGGTGAGAAGTGGTCAATGGTGTTGAGAGTGAGACCAGTTCGGGTGGAGGTTGGGGCCGCAAGGAGCGCGTCGACCATGACAATGGTTAAGAGGAGGAGGAGGAGGAGTTGAGCCATGGTGACGCTGTGAGGTTGAGTTGTTAATGGATGCTTTTGAGAAATGTAGCTAGATTCGAGAGGTTATCCATAAGCGTGACCAATGTTTTATGCACGTAGACAAGTAGGTAGCGCATTAGCATAGTGTGGTCAAGCGGAAAATGCTATAATTTGACCAATGTAGGAGGGATGAAACAAACAGATCTTTACCCCTTCTAAACAAGATTTTTAATAAAAGAATCTGGAGAAAGATTTCATATTACTTGTTGTTTTTATGGGCTTGTGGGCCGCAAGGGTAGGGCTGTACAAACTGGCCGGCCTAGCCCAGTCTGGATTTCCGGGTTCGGGCTGAGCAAAATGCCTAGCTCAGACCCGGATCTGGGGTGCCCGTCAACCCTTTTCGCTTGAGCTGTGCGAATTTCGGCCCATTCGGAAACTTTGACTTTTCGATCATACAAAGCTTTTTGTCCAACATCACTCACCCCCGCTTGAAAAGGACTCGTCCTCGAGGTCGTTTCAGGATAAAGAGGATCATCAGGGAAGTAGTGGACCAAATCAGCAACATTGAATGTCGGAGAGATCGCCCACCCATCTGGAAGGTTGACAACATAGGCATTATCATTGATCTTCTTCAAAATCTTGCAAGGCCTAATCTTCTTCGGCTTCAGCTTGTTATATGTCCCTATAGGAAAGCTCTCTTTGCGCAAATGCACCATAACCAAATCACCTTCAGCAAACACTTTAGATTGAGGACCCTTATCAGCAGATTGTTTATATTTAGCATTGGACGCTTCAATGTTACGTTTAACCTCAGCCTGCATTTTGTCAATCTTCGCAGCCAGATGTTCAGCAGCAATACTTTATCCCGTGCAAGAAGACTTCAAATGCTACTCACATTGCGGGATTATTTTTTTGAGAGGTGGTTCGCCTGCATGGTATTCCTAAATCTATAACTTCAGATCGGTATACGAAGTTCAAGTTCTTTTGTCAAAGTTTTCGAATGGGCCGAAATTCGCACAGCTCAAGCGAAATGGGTCGATGGGCAAAACTCATCGCTTTGCCATGATCCCTGCTGTTTTTTGGGCATCCGAGATCATTTGGGGCCTCAAATTTGCGGTTTACTATTTATTTATTTCACGTTGGGTAATTTCGTAATTTTGTTTTAAACTTCTTTAGGGTTTTAGAGTTTTCCTTTAAGTACTTTGTAATTTGGTATTAGTCATCATCTTTTAGAATTAAATAAATTGCTCTTGAAGAAAGTTTTTGGTGTTTTATCTTTGAGGAAGTCCTCGTGGTAAGCCTTTCTTAGAAGAAGTCCTCGTGGTAAGACTTCTTTGTTTTCACCGCTGCGTCACAGCAGCAACACAAGGTTCTTTTGCTTCCCTTTGAAAGTGATAATTACAAGAATCTATATACATGCACAATGAAAATGGCATGTGTAGATGAAACTAACATGCAAAAGCTACGACCGTGATGGAAATTAACTAATAGAGTTTAGGGCTCAATCTAAAGGATCATACTACATTGTAAAGCAAGCTATTCAAGAATTCATGAAAATCTTATTAAGAACCAAACTCATTACAGAAATATACCCAAAAAAAATAAATCTTAGAATAGCTGAAATTACCTCTTGTTCTTTTGTCCAGTCTCACTCTCGATTTTTTTTCTTCACAATTTTCCCACGCTTTCCTCTTCTTCTCAATATTATTCTTCTCTTTCACCATTTTCACACCAAAGTTTCCAATGCCCACATTCTCTTTATTCGACCCTTTTGCAATCTGAGACGAAGGAAGAAAGGATACACTCCTAAAACGCCTCAAAGACCCTTGCAAGTTCTCGATGGATCTTAAAGGATCGTTGAGGCGTTTCATCGTACACCTTCGTAGGGTTTTCTTCGTCGAAGAAATTGAGAAAAGTTGGAGATGGGTTTTGTTGGAAGAGGGTTTCTTTGTGGATTTGGTGTGATATTTTTAATGTTTGAAATTAGTCCCTCAAAATTTGAAGTTGCTATTAGATCCTCTAATTCTTATACCTTGCTATAACGAAGAGATTAGTTTAATACAACTTAAAAGATTGAGGGACCTAATACCAATTTTAATGATTTGAATGACTAATTCTGAAATAGCTTATAAGAATTGTGAACCTAATTAAATTTCATTTGAGGGACTGATTTCAAAATATTAAAGCTTAAAATGGCTAGTAACGAGGAAAACCCTACAAAAACTTACGAGCCTGCATGTTGTCTTGGGCAAATTAATAAAACTGCGTTGGATTATTAATATTTTGCACAAAAATATTATTAGAGTAAGTATCATTAATTTTGCATTTTCCAAACTTTGATCCCTTAACTCTTTTATATTATTTTAAGATTAGCCCCTCAAAAATAGCTACAAAAGGATGATTATAGTGCTAAGCTGATAGTACCCAAGAGATCAATACGTGGTTATAGCCCACATTTTAGAAAAATTCTTAGGCGCTCAATGAGTATTAATGTGGCATACACCGCACCAATAGAAATAAGACTTGTAGCACAATAAATATTATTTAATATCGCAATCTTCTTTTTATCATGTAGTTTGTACCGTGTAGTTTGGTGGTCACTGAGCACCTAATTAGAGCGTGTTACACGTACTGAGTGCCGTCGAACTGGCAGAAAAAACAGTGTGCATTTACACTCGCTACTATATTTGAAATGTTCCCCGCTCCATTTCTCTTTGGTAAAAGCACTCTCCATTATAAAAAGTACAACGAAAATGAGCTTTCGGTTAAAGTTCGAGGGTAGAAATTAGGTTGTTGATTTTATTACTTGCATGGTCAACACGACGATGGGGAGATAAATATAACACGGTTAATATATAAGACGGAATCTACCCGTGAACAGAGCAATCCTCAGGAACAAAGAGCAGCTCCCTGTTCACAAGATCATAGGTAAACCTCGTGTTGTACTGCTGAAACGCTCCGATGATCGTCAGGTCATCACTCGGCTCCATCATCAAACAGAACCACTCGCGGAAATCGCCCACGAAGAAGAGCGCCCTCCACTCGATCCTCAGATCCGCCCCCCTCAAATGGAGGGTCAGGGACGGGAAACTGGTAAAACCCCGCGGCATCTCGTAACACACGTCGAGGTTCCAGCCGTGCTCCCTGCCGTCCACCGGCACAAGTCTCAGCCGCGCGAAATAGCTGACCATCACCTCCTTCAAGACGACGTAGGCAGATTCGACCAGATGGGTCTCGCTGGCCCCGGTATCAATGATGACCCCGCCGGTGCCATCGGACCGGGGGTCAAAAGTTCCCGGCGCAATGTTGAGGTGCTGTCCGTCGACGCTGAGGTCGTTCAACCCGAGAAAGTAGAACCCGTGGCGGGTCTCGAACGGGGTCCTCCGAACCGGGCCGTTCATCGTGATATCATCCCCGAAGCGCAAGAAGTTGTTGCCGGTGCTGCTCATACGTAGGAGGCAGTACGAGAACCTTCCGCCGGCGCGGGGGCCGAGCTGGGTGACGAATGACTCCGGGCTGGCGTCGAGGCCTAGAATGCCGTCGACGTCGCCGTGGAAACCGACGAGGTCGGAGCTTCCGTGCGTGCAGCCGAAGGCGAGGCCCTGAACGATCTCTGGGTAGCGCGTCGAGGTTCTGAAGGTGAAGGCGTCTCTGGAGATGACTCCGGTGGCGAAGGAGCCGTCAAGATAGGAGATGGAGAAGGTGCATTGGCCGCTGTGACATTCATACGGCTCCGCGCATAGGGGGTCGACGCAGGGTAGAAAGGCGAAAGAAGGCGAGAGCCGGGGGTTGAAAACGGGGGCCGACTGGGGGAAGCAGGGGTTACAAGGAACACACTGCGTCCAGGTGAGGCCGCTGGCGGTGTCCATGGCCAGGTAATAGGATTGCTTGGCGCCTTGCGTTCCGACGGACACCGAGACGAGGTGCAATCCGCTCACCCCGCGGGTAACGGGCGGGCGGATGGTGGTGAGGTCGGATCGATCCGCGCGCATTCGGATCGAGCGTTTGATGTATGAGATGCGTGTTCGGGACTGTTGAGTGAGTTCCCGGACGAGTTCGGATCTTGTGAGGTTACGAGAGTAGAAGGGGGAGCGTGGCGAGAAGCGGTTGATGAGGTTGAGAGTGAGGCCGGCTTGGGCTGCCGATGCGGACGCGAGGAGGGTGGCGGCCGAGAGAATAGTTGGGAGGAGGAGGAGGAGGAGGAGTTTGGCCATGGAGGTGTTGAGAGGTTGAGGCTATAGGAAGTGAAGGTCTTAATTAATGGGTGCTTTTAAAGGAACGGAACAAAGATTTGTGACATTATCCATGGGCGTAATTAATGTTTAATACATGCAGACAAATAGGTTGGTCAAGCTAGACAGGGTAATTCGACCAATGGAAGAGAAACGAAATAAACACGCTCTCGGGGTGTTTGGCAGTTTGAAAGTGAATTGAAATTGTGTAAGTTACTTTATTTTGCAAATGATTTTTACATCCACGTCAGCATGCAAGTGGAATACAATGTTTGTTTGAAAAACGAATTTATTGTTGAAAGTGCGATGTAAAGATGAAGTGGAAAAATTAGATTAATTAGTGAATGTAGTTAAAATCATTTAATCAAAATTTGTTACCATTTTTATCACTTTAATGTGACTTCACCACTTTTTTAGGGAAAGTCAAAATTATATTAAATCCAAAGTGGCAACTCTTTTGCATTTCGCTTTCGTAACGACTTGCATGCAAACAAACACATAAAATGTTAAAAGAAACTCACTTTCTCACTTTCATCTCTCACTTGCATACACACTAGAACCTTGTGGAAGATCTTATATTATTTCTTGCTTTTAATAGATGAGTCTAGATTCAATGTACTGGTTAAATATAGCGTATCTCTACCTAGGACTTTCATTTATTAGAGGTTTCCTTCTCTTATTTAGCGTTTTATAAATTAGTAATATTATGTTATAATTCTTTCTGGTAGACATCTCTTTCTACAAAGAAGAGCTTTAAGTCAAAATTTAAGGGTAGAAATTAGATTGCTAATTTTATCTCTCTATTATATAATCAGAACAATGATGAGCACATAGCTCGGAGAATTGTGACGGAGCCAGGACTTTTTGTTGGGGGCCAAAACTACAACCATTATATTATACACCAATCAATAAATGGTCAAGTATAGCCATATATAATCAATTTTCATATATGTAAATTGGTGAAAGAAAAACCCCAAAGTAAAGAAAAAAAGAAGGCTTTGTTTTAATAAGAGATGAGATAATATTATATTAACTGATTTAATCTTTTCCATCCATGGGTGTATAACTTAGCTAGTTAATTGTTCTCAATCGTAGACACACAACTCTTTTATTTTAAATTTTTAAATTTGTCCCTCCAATAGAGAGTAGAGTTAGAGGGACTAATAAGAAAAACATATGAGAATTGGGGGAGATGCAATACCAATTTTAATAATTTAACAAATATCAAAACAACTTAAGAATTTAAGGACATGCATAGTGGAAATTTCAATGATTTAAGGGAATTAATTTCAAATATGAAAGATTAATTGCAAAAGTACATGAAAATTAAAAAAAAATTCATTTCACACATCTATTTCTTAATGTAAGACTTTATAAAATTGGAAGACCATCATCTCACAATTCCATTACGAAATTTTAAAACCAACATGAAATATAAATCCTGTTCCAAGTTTCTACTATTTAATGCGAAAGTACATGGTAATTGAGATCTCATTTTGCTATTATACTTGAAATGCAAAGAAAATTGAATGAAATATTTTTCGATTTAGTCCTCTAAATCTTTTGAGCGATTTAAGAGCAGTCCGTCGACTTAGAGACTGACTGTAATTGAGAGAATATATAAATTTTTTTTTTAAAGTTAAATACCCCCTTGAAATTGGTTGGTGGCGGTTATCTAGAACCCCCACAACAGTGTAAATTTATCCATAATTTCATTATTGATATGATCATGAGAACAATGGGGTCAATCAATTTTTACCCATGAAGAGAACAATCCTCAGGAACAAACAACACCTCCCTGTTCACAAGATCAAAAGTAAACCTCGTATTGTACTGCTGATGAGCTCCAATGACCGTCATATCATCGTTCGGCTTCATCATGAAACAAAACCACGCGTAGAAATCACCCAGATGAAAGAGTGCCTCTCGCTCAAGTCTCAAATCTGCTCCCCTCAGATGAAAAATCATCGACGGAAATCTATCGAAACGCCGCGGCCTCCGATAACATACCTCAAAGTCCATATCATGATCCCTACCGTCCACCCGCACAAGTCTCAACCGATCGAAATAGTCGATCATCACCTCCTTCACAACATCGTAAGCAGGCTTGATCAGATGGGTCACGCTGGACCCGGAATCGATGATGACCCCGCCGCTGCCGCCGGAGCGAGGATCGAAAGTCCCTGGCGGAATGTTGAGGTGTTGTCCGTTGATGCTGAGGCCGTTCATGCCGAGATAGTAGAACCCGTTACGAGCCTCGAACGGGGTTCTCTGAACCGGGCCGTTCATCGTAATATCGTCCCCGAAGCGCAGATAGTTATTGTCGGTGTCGACAAAGGGTAGGAGGCAGTAAGAGAACCTTCCGCCAGCACGAGGGCCAAGCTGGGCGACGAACGACTCCGGGCTGGCGTCAAGGCCGAGGATGCCGTCGACGTCGCCGTCGAAACCGATGAGGTCAGAGTTCACGTGCGTGCAGCCGAACGCGAGGCCCTGCACAATCTCTGGGTTGCCCGTGGAGGTCTCGAAGGTGAAGGCTTCCCTGGAGATGATGCCAGCGACGCTGGAGCCGTCGAGATACGAGATGGAGAAGGTGCACAGGCTCTCGCGGCACTCGTAGGGCTCCGCGCATAAGGGGTGGTTACAGGGCAAAAAGGCGAAAGAAGATGAGAGCTCCGGGTCGAAAACTGGGGACGACTGGGGGAAGCAGGGGTCACAAGGGACGCATTGCGTCCAGGTGAGACCGCTGGCGGTATCCATGCCCAGGTGGTAGGATTCCTTGGCGCCTTCCGTGCCGATAGATACGGAGACGATGTACATTGCGGACGCGCGGACGACGCGCGGGCGGATGGTGGTGGTGTTGGTTTGATCGGCGTGCGTTCGGGTCGAGTGTTTGATGTACGAGATGCGTGTTTTGGATTGCCGGATGAGCTCTCGAGCGAGTTGGGATCTGGTGAGGTTGCCGGAGTAGAAGGGGGAGCGCGGCGAGAAGCGGTTGACGAGGCTGAGACTGAGGCCGGTTCTGGCGGTGGATCCAGACGCGAGGAGGGCGGCGGCCGCGAGAATAGTTGGGAGGAGGAAGAGGGGATGGAAGAGTTTGGCCATGGAGATGGCTGAGAGATTGACAGGTACTTAGGTTTTGAGTGGTTAAACATGAGGATTGAATTTGGTTAGTCATGGATGCTCTTAATGAACAAAGATTTCCGACATTATCCACGAGCTTGATTAATATTTAATACGTGAAGACAAATGGGTTAGTCAAGCTAGAGATGCAAATTATTTGACTTTTGAAGAGAAATGAAATAAACACATCTTTAACTTTTTAAACAATGTACTTAATAAAAAAATTGTAGTAAACGATCTCACATTATTTGTTACTTTTAGATGAGTCTAAATTCGATGTACTAGTTAAATATAGCATGTTTCATGTAAGACTTTTCTTTATCGTATGTTTCCTTTGGTCATTAGAGTGAGCAAGTACCGGCGGTCATTGACACACAAAGTGACCCGAATTTTGCCAAAAATAGAAATAACAAGACTCATTATGATTAGGGAAGTAAATCGGTCAAATTTGAAATCAAATCGGATTTGCTTCTTAATCAAAACAGACTCCTAAAACATTAGTAAAAAATTGATAAAAACGCTGATATCTCTCAATCCGGAGGAAATTTAGCGAAATAGACGGCGGCAAACCGAACAACGGTTAGTTTGGTTGGCTCCATCTCGAAAAAATACGCGATTTATATATATAATTAGTCCAATTTTGACGTACAGTTTGAGAGATAAGACCCGTTCTTCGTTGTAAATTTTTTTCCCCGGCTGGGGCCGCATTTAGGCTTGTGACGGCCCCGTTTCTCCATAAATATATCTGCAGCGTGTTCTACATCACACAAGCACTATCTTTACACTCCTCTTAGGCGGTTTCAATCTCACTTTCGGCATCTACTTGCTCTTTGCTATCGTCGGCTTCAACATCACCACCGTCTCTGTTTTTATCTTATTTCAGATCTATCGGTTTCGTCATCATTGAAGATTATGTTTAATTCTTCATGTTAGAATACTATGAAAAGAAAAGTCTAATAACAAAAAGAAACCTATAAAAGAAAAGTCCTAAAACATCAGAATGTTGTATTTAACTTACAGTACATTGAATCAATACACATTTATTAAAAGCAACAAATTTTGTGAGATCTTTCGCTAGAAAGAAAGCAAAGGGAAGGGATATATACTGATCTGACTTGAATTACGTTTGACATGAATTGATATTAAATAAAAGCTTAAGTAGAAACCAAATGAAATTTATCTGAATCATGTCACAGGTCACACCCCCAACTTAATTATCTTTCGACATACAAAAGATGTGAGTGGACTTCATGGAAATTAAGTTAAAGCTTTTGCGACAAAGAGTTTATTAGTCAATCTATAGGTCCATAGGATCAGACTATGTTGTACTCAGTCTAATAATTCAATAAATTCCATGAAAATCTTTATAAGGTGACTTATCAATATATAATATTCCCAAAAAGGAACCTTGATGGGGGATAGAAGTTTACCATTTTAGCCACCATCTTCCAAAATAAGCGGTGATGGCTTTGCTGCTTGCTTCACAATTTTCCTCCATTTTCTCAACATTATTCTTCTCTTTATTCGATCCTTTTGATTGAAGAAAATTATGACAATTCTTTTTATTTTTTAAGATATTCGTATCTTTAAAAATAAATCTCTAATATTTTGTAGGCTTCAGACTCTACTTGCCCCCTAGATTGTTGAATTTACTTCTTATTTTCTGATGAACTGCTTTTAGTCCCTATATGCCTCCTGGACAATTGACTTTGTTTTCTATCTAGGAATTATTTTTGGTCTCATACTATCCCCTAAACTATTAAATTGATCTATGATTACCCCCTAAATTATCAAATGCAGTACCTAGTTATCAATTTATGATTGTTACTTTGTGAATGTTTTAATGGGATTGTTAGAGAAAAATGATAGTTAATTGTGTAAATATGAGATTAAAATAGTTCAGGAGGCAAGCTGAGAACAAACTAAATGATTTTAGGGGATATGTGGGGACAAATTTAGTAGTTTATGGAACAAGGACCGGAGCCTATTTTATAAATTAGTCTCCCCAAACAATCAAGAGAGGAGAAGAGGAACTTTTGGGCCGGGGTCCATTATGACTTTATTCCAAAGGTTTTCTAAAGTTAAACTTTTTGTTTCTAATAACGTGTTAATAGCTACAAATGGATTTACATAATTGTTGGTGCTAGAGAGAATCAATATATTGTTATAATCTACATTTGAAGCAGTAAGAATCTTATCATAACCATTCCTATAGGAATGGAGTGATGTGGGTTTTAACTCTCAAACTATCCCTTTTATCACACGTGAATGGTGTAGATCACCATTTCCTACGGGGAGTTTTGATAGAAACTTTACTCCATTTCGAGCTATGCACAGTAAAAGGGTTTTACATAAAAACCACTTTAAATTGTTGTCCAAATTTGATACTCATCAGCTTTACTTTTTTTTTTTAAATTGAAAACGCCAACATTTGATACGCTCCAACGATCGTCGTCATCTCATCCATCTCCTCCATCATCAAACAAAACACCGGCATCTTCGAGTGCAGCGCATAAGGAGTCATTACTTGATATATGTTGTAGGGAGTCAAAGGAGTCCCAACTGATTGATTCCTCTGTTTGACGCGGACAGAATTCAAGCTCCGTCCTCCTCCAAAGAAAGGAAAACTAGCTGCGCTGAGAAAACAAGTTTGCGCGTGCACACTCTGCTATATTCAACATGTATCATGTTATATTTCTTTTTGGTAGAAGCACTCTTTATCACGAAGAGTACAAGAAAAAATAGTCTTAAATTAAAACTTAAGATGTGTTTATCAAATTTTTAAAATGGGGTCAGGACTGAACCTAGCCTAATTTTGGGTTTGCTTTCGATTAGCAAAAACTAAGCCAGTTTTGGCCCAGTTTTTCTTCGGCCAGAAAAAGACCATAAAACTAGTTTAGTGTTGGACCAAGGGCCGTGGCCCAACACTAAACTGGTTTATAGTAGAACTGGGTCAGGGGCGGACCCAGGTGGTGTGCCATCAGGGATCTTATTATTTCTAATCTTATTATTGGTATGATCAACACAATCATGGGGGCCGTAACAGATAATAAGATCAAACTTTACCCATGAGCGAGGATCGAAAGTCCCCGGCGGAATGTTGAGGTGTTGCCCGTTCATGCGGAGGCAGTAGAACCCGTTACGGATCTCGATCGGGGTTCACTGAACCTGGCCGTTCATCGTAATATCGTCTCCAAAGCGCAAGTAGTTATTAGCTCTGATGCTGAAAGGTAGGAAGCAGTAAGAGAACCTTCCGCCAGCACGAGACCCTGGACGATCTCTGGGTACGTCGTAGAGGTTGCAAAGGTGAAGGCGTCATCGAGAGATAACACCGGTGACGGACGAGCCGTCGAGGTAGGACCCCGAGAAGGTGCACCGGTTGTCGCGACATTCACAGGGTTTCGCGCATAAGGGATAGGCGCATGGTAGAAAGGCAAAAGAAGGTGAGAGTTCGGGCTTGAAGACTGGGGACCTTTGATGGAAGCAGGGGTCACACGGGACACATTGCGTCCAGGTGAGCCTGCTGCTGGCATCCATGTTGAGATAGTAGGATTGCTTGGCGCCCTCCGTGCCAACGGATATGGAGACGAGGTACGTTCCGGCCAGCGAGTACAACGAGCGGACGACGGGTGGACGGATGGCGCTGATGTTGGATTCATCGGCATGCATTCGGACCGAGTGTTTAATATATGAGATGCGTGTTCGGGATTGTTCGATGAGTCCTCGGGCGAGTTGGGATTTGGTGAGGTTACCGGGGGTCGAAGGGACCAATGAAGAGAAATGAACTACACACATCTTTAACTTTCTAAACAGTATATTAAAAGAACCTAGTGAAAGATCTCACGCTATATGCTGTTTTTAATATGGATGAGTCTAGATTGGATGTACTAGTTAAATGTTGATTGAGGGCGTATGGGGATTAAGTTGTCAACGGATCCTTTTACTAATTAAGAAATTTGAGAATCAAAGTCAGAGTGGAGAATATGTACTGATCCAACTGTGAGCTTCCAATGAACAACTTCTAAAGATTGAGACAATCTAGGTGTGGTAGTTTGAAAGCAGTTTACAAAGTGTAATCTAGTAACCACTAACCAAGGAGAGAAAAATAAAAATAAAAAAGTGAAGCTTTATCATTGCAGATAAGCGCAGTAGAAGAAACTCCAGCAAGAAAAGGATACCTTTATAACTTTAGTCACAAGAGACAGTGGGAGCCCAGGCATCTGTACCCTGAATGTTAATGGACATTTAAAAGCAGCACCATAACTAGATTAAATCACACATACTTATAGTAGAATTCATCCTAAGGTTAAAACATGAGTGAAGTGGTGCATTATAGCATACCTCATTCATATGAAACATTCAAATACACCAAAAAAATAATTATGCTCCACTTGATAATGACACCTAGAATTCCTGCTTCTGCCAAGGGGCAGAAACTAAGTTCATAATTCAAACTGTTGCTTACAATAGAAACAGATAAAAGGCAAAACTAATAACATTTCCTTCCTGATAGAATAATTTCCCTCGTCTTCGAACATCTTCTAACAATCTTCAGCAAAAGTAGCAAAAAAGCACTGCACCTACAAAATAGGCAACCAAATAGCATAATTATGTGTGATCAAAACCTCCAATCAAATATACATCAAACAATAGTACACTACGTAGGAGGCGAGTCATACCTCGACAAAGTCATCAGCATGGATGTCATAATTTGATACACTGCAAAGAGACCATTTGAGCTCACCTAACAATTCGACTTCAACAGATACTATATGATGGAGTTTCTATCACTATTTGAGAGAAGAGAAAAGATGACAGACCAAAACAAAGAACTCCAGAACATGGAAAACTGACTACTTTATTTCAGACCTTAACTATTAAATGCATTAGATAGGAGATTTTGAAAGAGAGAAGAGCAAGAGTAAGAGAGTTTAGAGTTCACTCTCGCAAACAGTTTCCTTCAAAAAAACCAGGAAAGTGGCGAAGAGAACTTGATGCCTTTGCAAAGCACCAGAAAGTTCAGAGAAAGGGTGAGAGGAAGTGAGAGAGGAAGTCAAAACTTAAGTAACAAAAAAAAAAGGTGAGAGGAAGTGAGAGAGGAAGGCAGAACTTAAGTAACAGTGGCAAAGGGAAAAACAAAAGGAACTACTAACCAATTCAATGCAGACTAGAAAGGACACATGCAAACCACCTACAGATATCTAACTACATAATGTGAAAACTTACCCTACTTCATGCTACTAAATCTACAGGGTATCAATGTGAAAAGCTACGCAGAACCTTAACTCCTTGCTTAAACTGTCAGTGGACAACATTAGAGGAAGAATGCAGCCAAGCGCTAGCCATAACAAATCTCCAACCATGTTAGTTCTTCACCCATTCTTCCTTTTACTTCCCATTCCCATTTAAGCTGTCAAACCCAGAGAAAACGAAGGTCACTACAGCCAGTACTGCGCTGATGAAAATTACCAGACTTCTCCACATACCAAGGTTGAAAGTCCCAATGCCTTCTTCTGTTATGATTAGACCAACATCATTCTTCTTACCTCAAAGATCTACTACAGAAATAACATTCAACTTCTAGATAACCTTGTAAAGACGAACTCGACCATTCAGTAACTAAGTAGGGATATATACAAAGAGTATATGTACAACAACCAAACCCAAATTTTCTCAGTCGTCTGCAATATCCAAATGGAGAATTCTCCTCAGATTCTCAGTGGCAGAAGAGAAAGACTCTCTTGAAGGTGAAGGCGGTGCAGATTTGGCAACAGGTGGCAGTTCAATACCCAAAGATGGAAGAGGCAATTCTAAGGATACACTCCTCTTCTGGCGAAGAGAAAATTTTGGGATAGGTAAAGAACTAGGAGGAGGTGAATTGGAGTAAGCTGGACCAGCCCAAAGCTCAGGGTTAGTGAATTCCTCGATATCATCATTAAAGCTGGGTCCCTTGGTAAGGGGTTTGGGACTAGTAGCAATCAGGTTGCTTCTTTTGCTTGGTTTTGGTGGTTCTGAGTAGAAGCAGGGAGACTGAGGTTCATGATAGTTGTGGTTGAATGAGGAAACGACTGAAGGAGGGGATTGGAGAATACCAAGACTGGCTTCAAAGGTGCGGCAATTGATCCCCTTGAGTCCTCTTGATGGAGAAGAACCAAATTGGTTCAATACCCAGGATTTTCTTCTGCTACAGCATTGATTCTGATGCTGAGCAACAACAACTAAGGTCTCCATATCCAAAATTTTGTGATAGTAACAATTCAGCCTACCAATAAATAAATAAATGAATAAACAGCTGATACAAAGGTTAAAGTTATGGTGAACAGATTAAAAACTCTGTATTAAATGTAATCAAACCTTGGATCTTCGCAAATAGGGTGTCCTTTATCCGACTGAAATTAATGGCACAGCACTACAGCCTAGAAGAAGAAAACAAATTACAAATTTTATTCAAAGCATAGAGACTCATCAATTTGATTTAGGGTGTGTTTGATTTCTTGCAATTGGAAATGAATTACATTTCCAACTACATGTTGTTCCAGATACATGTAATTGGAACCAACATCTATGTGTTCTTCCAACATCTTCACATCATTATAAAACTATTAATAATTCTTAGCTACTTTCTAAAATGATTAAAAAAAGAATCTACAAAAATCATATCATGTTACTATACTAGTTCAATTAGGGTGACAATGTTCTCCACAAGTTTCAAGAGGTTGTTACACCGATCAACAGGAACACTGAAACTAAAGCTTTGATGATTCAAGGGAAAGCATAAAATTACACATAATCAAGAGTATTAGCTGGAACAAAAAAGTTTTTAAAATAAACATGCAGAAGAGTTAGATATATCAAAAGGTTAAGCTGTGCTCTCAGTAACAAGAGCACCGCCTAACAAATTAAAAGAGATCAAACTATTATTAACAGCAAAATTAAAGAAACCGTGGGTTAAAAACATCACTTAGGGCAAAAAGTTCCAACCTTGAAGATCTGACGATAGATTCGGCCACAGAATTACTTGCTAATCCATGCGATAATGGGCCAGAAAAAGAAAAAAGAAACAAAACGCTAATCCAGCTGCTCCCTCTTCCAGTAGAACCGCAACAAATCGATCCCTAATAAAAAAAAATTTAAATCGCTCAGAGAAAAAGCAACAAAATAGGATAGAGCATCAAAGATCACTACTTTAACTCACCAATTTCAGCTAACTAAGGGGGAATTAGTCGAGAATCCATCCAAACATAAAACCCTAAGATCTGATCGAAGGAAAGACAGGAACCCCATTTCTAATTCAAATCAGTCTGTGTACTCCACTAAATTCTTCTAGAAAAAGATCGTAATGATCGTCGTAACGAGGAGAGTGGATGTATTAGCAGAATGGAAAGGCTTTATGAAAGATTTAAAAGGATTTTCGAGATTTAGAGCTAGGATTTTCGGTGCGATGAGAGAAAAGGGGAAATTTTTGACTTGCGATCGGTTTGATTTAGGGCTTGCTTGGATTTGAGCGTAGGTATATTAAGGAAAGGGACATGAATATGTCAAACTTTTTGGTATATTACTAAGGAGAATTAAGAGGGACTTAGGAGGCATTTGTTTACATCAAGTAAAAAATAAAAGTGAGAAAGTTATTTTAATTTAACAATTAAAGTGTTTATTTGTATGTAAGTGGTTATGAAAGTGAGATGCAAGAAAGTTGCCACATAATTTAATGCAATTTTGACTTCTCCTAAAAAAAGTGGTGAATTCACATGAATGTGACAAAAAAAGATCAATAATTTTAATTAAATAATTTTAATTATATTTTCTAATTAATCTTATTTTACAATGTCATCTTCACATTGCATTTTCAATAATAATTTAATTTTTCAAACAAACATTGTATTTTACTTGCATACTAACATGGATGTAAAAGTCATATATAAAAAAAATAACCTACATATTTTAATTTCACTTTCAAATTGCCAAACACCTCCTTAATTCAACCCGTTTGAGAAGTTTAATAAAGTGAAAGAAATAGAAGGGAATATATGTAAAATAAAAAAATAACCTTACATATTATTAACTCATATTATTATTAGAAATCTCAACCATTGGATTAGATCTTGATAAAGGGTAAAAATGTCTTTCTATAATTATTGGTCTCCCCTCTTTTACCTTCACCCTCATTCACTCTCATTACACCTCAATTTGAGGGATAAGAAAAACTCTATTGTTTTCTCCTTCTTTACCTTACATTCCCCCTCATTACCTAGCAAAATTTTGTTCCCTTACAAGAATAAAGGCTACCATAACTTCCCCTACCCTTCATTACCCTCAATCCAAACAATGTCTTAAGTATGAACGAACCGTCTTTGGCGCTTCTTTATGCAGACATTACTATAGAAGTATGTCGTGGCCCGTGCGGTTTCTGAACTTTTTTTACATGAGAATAATGACTTACAATTGAATTGGTTAATTACCAGATCCAATATGGTATTTATTTCTGTTTTGACGTTATCATAGTTTAACTATAGGTTAGCGAGAGATAACATCAAATAATTTATATGTGTGAATAGGGAGAGGACGTTACACAAATCATAGATGCTTGATATAATGGCGTCTCTAATATGAAGGTTAGCCCATGCAAGCCAAAAACAAAGTTTACGCGGGCACATCCAGTTCTTGTCCACATTACATGATTAGGAAAGTTGTCTCCCACCACACTATTCTCCTAATGCTAAATAATATTATCAACCCCCCTTTCTCTGATAAGCTCTCAATTTGGGGTTGCCCTACTAGAGTTGCTTGTCTAGTGCACAATATAAATATGGAATTGAAGAAGCTAGTTGATGCAGAGTAGTATAAACATCTTGGAAGATCAAATTGTTTCTTGCTTTCCATAAGCACCACATGAAAGCAAGAAAACAACACATCTGTCAACAGTTTGCTTTTGATGTTCCGTATAAAGTCAATGTGCTATTTAAACTTGGCGTTTTTAGTGATAAGACCCTTTTTCTTGCCGGAAGTGAGAATTCTGGCGAACTGTAATTTTTTTTGGAAAATTAATTTCAACCCTCTGACCTCTCAACTTATTAAATCTTCACCCCAATTAAAAAAAAAAAAACTTTCACTTATTTACCTTATAATACTCCCCTTCACTCTCATCAAGGAGCCCCCTCATTTTCCTTTAACCTCCTCCAATTCAAACCCAAATCCCAATCCAACCCTAACAACCTTCATCCAAGACAATACCATTTTGGATTAGGGTTTTGATTTGAATTGTGAGAGGTTGAAGATAAAAGAGCGCGCTCCATTTGATGAGAGTGAAAGAAAGAGTTAAAGAAGATCTTATCGGGTAAACGGGTGGAAGAATTTTGAATATGAGAGAGGTTGAAGGAGGAGGATGGTAGATTTAACATTTGTGAGAGGTCAATGAGATCGAATAAATTTTCCCAAGAAAATTACAATTCACTGGAAGCCTTACCGCTGGTGAGAAAAATGACCTTAATTATTGCTAAGAATGCCAAGTTAAAATACCGTATTGACATTGAAGCACAATAAATATCATGTTAAAAAAAATAAGGTCAAGTTTGAAAACTAATCTGGTAACTTAGTCGATTATAATTATATGAGTGACCTGGAATTCTATCGACAGATTAACGTCATTTACTTTTTGTTAATTTGAAATTTCTTGTTAGATGCACGTTCATGTTAGAGCTAGTGTTAGATTTTGGCTAGAGTTGGGATTAATGTTTGGGATAGGATTATTTTTATAGAAATGATTACCTGGTAAAGTTTTATTGTTATAATTATAATCTTAACTCTAGTAGTCTGTAATTTTTGTTATAATTCTAATTGTAGCCCTAATCGTGATTCTATCTAACATCCAACAATGGAGTCCAAGGTCGGCAAAATAACTATGTTAAACTATCGTAAATTTCCAAGGTTACCTGTTAAATTATAATCAGTAATCTCAGGATTATCCATGTGTATACACGAACTTGAATATAATATTTGTATTTACTTAATACTTCCAATCCATAAAGGTTATTTAGTATTAGTCCCTCAAGTCTTCAACAATTATATAAATATTTGAAATTGCTCATAAGTCCATCAATGATTAAAATACACACCCCCTCCTTCTTCTCCAACCTAAATCCCCTAAATCCCTAAACCCAACACCCTACTCGCCTGCCTCCAACACCTCCTTTCATCACCAGCCTCTTCCTCCTCCTACCCTTAACTTCTTAGAACCAACAATGATTCTTTACCATCTCTATTCAAAAAAGCCTCTTTTGATAAACTCTCTCTAACGAATACATTGTGTTTGCATATTGTTTGAGCAATATGATATGGAGGTTAAAAACTCTTATGGAATTCGACCTTTGACTGAGATAAACTGACTTGCTTGCTGTTTCGGAGCTCCAAGCATCGCAACTCTAAGTGGATAACTCTCCCCCTATTGTTCATCTCAATGCAATGTAGCATAGAGGAAAAGAACTTTTATGAATGTTGGACAAAGGATAGAGAAAGGTTCAGAGAGAGGGGGTTAGCGACAAGGACAACAAGGAGGGTCGGAGGGCGGGATGAGTAGGGGTTGTAGCATGAGTTGGGTTTAGGATTTAGAGGATCGAGGTTGGATAAGGAGCGAAGGGTATCTTGGTCACTGAGGAACCAAGTTGCAAGAACCTCAAGATTCGAGGTACTTACGACAAATTTCAATGATTTGAGGGGCGTGTAAGCAATTTCAAAGATTTGAGGGACTTAGGAGCAATTTTAAAGATTTGAGGGAGTTGATCGGGTTGAAAGGGTTTTAGGCTATGCACAGACCCGACCCGTAATACGAACCCGCATTTAATCTCAGACACGTGGAGAGACGCCGTGCTGCCAATCTCAGAGCGCCACGTTTCCGTAAATGCTGACATGGCTCTATGTCTGACGTGCTAATAAACCACATATTATTCCTCACCCCCTGTTTTACACTAAATTACGACATCGACCTTTGTTATCGTCGCTCATTTATCCCTAAACCGAGGGGCATTTTGTAATAAAAGCTGAGGGCAGTTCACGAGAACCGGCGAGCTTTTTAAAATCCCTAGTCTCCGTTGTTCGTCTTCTCCGAATCGAAGCGGTGCAGCTCGCGCTGGTGACTTTAATGTCGTCAATTTCAGACCCTAGATCTGATCTCAGTTGATCGATCGATTCATTGATTTCTCTGCTCTCTCTCGTTGAGCCATGGCCGCTCCTTTCTTCTCAACGCCTTTCCAACCCTACGTTTATCAGGTTAGTTTTGGGGGGGGGGGGGGAGGGGGGGGGGGGAGAGGGGGGGGGGGGGGGGGGGGGGGGGGGGGGGGGGGGGGGGGGGGGGGGGGGGGGGGGGGGGG
>JBAKGM010000233.1:1040641-1057043 GCA_037177215.1 Asparagus racemosus | reverse complement strand
TGGAAGGTTTCATGTTTAAAACTTATTGGTGTTTATAATTGGAACTCCATTTCATCAATATATTACAATTTTATTTCGAATTTTTACAATAATAAGTCTATTATAATTTTTTCAAAATTTAGGTTAATGTGTACTGAAACTTAACATATTGGGTGTGATTGATTAATTTACAACGAATTATAAAAGAATTGCGATTAGATCGTGCTTAGCACGGGCTAAAAGACTAGTATGAAATAATTGAAGATGCGAGGGACTAAAATTTAAAATAACCCTATCTTCTCCTGCGCGGGTCCCAGATAACCTCTTTCCCTCCGCGTCTCTCCCTACCTCTTAGCTGCGTGGGCCCCACGCAACTGGACCAAGGGCGAGCGGGCCCCATAAATACGCGCTGCCTGACATTTTCCCCTTTTACCCCTTCTCCCTATAAAATCCTGCGCCCCTATCTGGCCCTCTCTTATTTCGCGAAACGCCAGAGGTTTCTTTTCTTGGAAAACAGAAGAGGGGAAAGGGGGAAAAAAAAGCCCTAACCCTAAATCTTATCTCTCAATCGAATCTCAAACTCGGTGTCCTCAAATCTCCAAAATCTCGGAATCAATCAGCGGAGAGCTCTTCTTCAGCGGATCGATCGATCGATCGGACTGTGCGGAGCCGTTCGTTCTTCCTGCGGTCGGCGATGGATCTAGGGTTTTCGGTCTCGGCGATGAAGCGATCCTGAAGTCTGAAGCGGATCGGATCCTGTCGGCGAATCATCGATCGTTTGAAGCCTCCTGGTCGAACGAATTCTGCGCTGCTCGTCGAGTCGGTGGATCTTTTGGGTGATTTCCTGGATTTTCTCTTCAGATCGGTGGATGTTAAAGGCGGTTCTTTTGAATTTGTCAATTGGATTGGTGGATCTTTGCGCTGATTGTGCTGTTTCTTCAGTTGGGTCGCTTGATCTCAGAAGGCTCTAGGGTTTCTGGAAGAGAGCGTGGTCTTCTTCTTCGAGGAAAAAGAGAAGAGATAAATAGATGTATTCTGTTTGTTCTAGTTTGATATAAGGCCTGCTTTTATTCCAGGCCTTCTATTTATTCTATTATTCTGCTCAATTTTAAAGGGAAAAAAGTTATTCTGTGGTTTAGTACTTTTTATTGCGATTTAGATTAGGGGAAATTTTGGAGAGAAAAAAAAATGGCTGTCTACTATAAGTTCAAAAGTGCTAAGGACTATGATTCTATTCTGATTGAGGGACAATTTATATCTGTTGGCAATCTGAAAGAACGGATTTTTGAATCTAAGCATTTGGGGAGGGGAACTGATTTCGACCTAATGATCTCCAATGCTCAGACCAATGAAGGTTGGTTTGTTTTCTTAGAAAAGGTGTAATCTTTGATTGGCTTATTGATTTTACATATTGCTCAAAGCTAAAAGAGAAGAGCCATTTGGGATTCTAAATTGTTTCTAGTAATTATTTTAGTACTTGAATGGACTATTTTAGCTGATGGGGATATGGGTTTGTGATAAAGTATTATTCTGGTTTTTATGGACTTTGTGATTATCCATTTTCAATTTCAGAGTATGTTGATGAGGCTGCAATGATTCCTAAAAATACTTCGGTGTTGATTCGTCGTGTCCCAGGACGTCCTCGGAAGCCTATTGTTACTGAACCAGACGAGTATTGTCTCGCACTTCAATTCTGATTTTTAGATGAGATACTTTTTATCATTAGTCTGTATTCTTCATAAGAGATTTTGGGGCTGAGTGATGATATGACTAGACTACACACCTTAAACTACATCTGTACTACAACAAACTAAAGTGTGGCTCGGATTGCCACCAAATTTATGAGTCATGAAGGACCCCCTCTGAGATTTTTGTCGTACAAATGTAGTATAGGATTTGTAGTACACTTAGCATTTCCTTTTAGGGTTTTAGTATCATGATGTCAAACTTTGATCTTTGATATAGTTAATAAGCAATATTAAGACAACCCAAGGGAGATCCTTGCAACATAAGAGAGACCTCAGCACAAGTTTTGAAAATGTATGTTTGTTTGCAGGCCAAAAGTAGTGGAAGATAAGGCAGAGGAACTTCCACCTCAGAGTAGTATGTTTGTTGGCGACTCATCTGCTACCATGAATAATGTAAGTTCATTAACTCTCCTGAAGGGGGAAAAAGATTTTGTTAGCCCATAGTGCTTTAAGTGATGGAATAGGTTGTAAGTTTAAGTTCAAATGTGCAGCCTGAAGAATCTGAATGGGATGTATTTGGCAATGATTTGTATGCTCCTGAAGTGGTCCCTACTCAGTCGGGTAATCCAGGTGTAGATGTCTCTTCTGCTAGTAGGATTGATGAAGACGACAAGCTTAAGGCTTTAATTGAAACACCTGCACTTGATTGGAGCCGGTGAGAAACTTTTGCTGATTGATTCCTAAGTTGATCTGCTTATTAAATGGTCTTAAGTTATTGTTTAAGGTGACATGAAGCACAAATTATAGCAATAGTTCTTCATTGTAAGTCTGTTTAAAAAAGTACTCTCTTCTAATTGGACCATCTGGCATTTCAGTCAAGGACAAGATGGCTTTGGTGGTAGAGGCTTTGGAAGAGGCTTTGGGAGAGGGATGATGGCTGGTCGTGGCTTCGGTATACCCTTATGCTCTTCATATGTTCTCTATCATTTTTGGTTTTCTTATCTTGTTGTGATTGTCATATTAATTACTTTTTTATCATTTTTTTTTCATTTTGGTATGATTATTTCCAGTATAAGATTCTTGTAAATTGGTCATGCAAGGCAAGGCTATGACCATCTTTTAATCACTAGGCAAAGACTTAGGTCCATTGCTTTGGTTTCAAGTAATATATAATAAAATAATAAATTAAAAACTATTTGATAAATATGAAGTAATGAGTGATAAAATTATTATTTCTTTGATGTTAGTTCTTTGGATTGGATTATTCGGAACATTGTAATTGTTGTTTTCTTGCGTGTCTCATGTGCGTGTCAATTGAGGTACATAACTCGCTTGTATCCCAAAAGCTGGGGGTACATAGTCTGTGTAGTTGATGAATTTAATGGATGGTTGTGACAAGTAATGGCTGGTGCTTTCCCTCTTTCTTTGGCTTGTGTTGTGCATCCAACTCTTCATTTATTACCTTGGATGTAGTTTACTGTTTGACAATTGTTCTATAAGTGATGAGTTGTTGATAATGTGTCACAAATGATTGGTGTTGATATCATCGACTAAAGGACCTATTCTAGAAATTGTTAGCATTTGTTCTTTTGCGTTGGTTTCTATTTGGCAGACGTTGCATTTGCCCTTTCACAGATGCACGTTCTAATTGGTACATCCAGCTTTATGTTATTGTCCGTCGCTTTATTCCCTATTTTCTGACAATATTCTAATTGGTTGAAGGTCGTGGTGGGTTTGAAAGGAAGACACCTCCTCCCGGATACATCTGCCACCGATGCAAAGTTCCTGGTATGCAAATGCTGTTGACTTATGTGACTGATTAATCTTTCCTAGGCTAGGTCTATATGCTTATTGTGATCATCCGAATTTTCTGTCTCCAGGGCATTTTATTCAGCATTGCCCCACAAATGGCGATCCAAATTATGACGTAAGAAAGGTTAAACCACCTACTGGTATCCCAAAGTCAATGTTGATGGCCACTCCTGATGGCTCTTATGTATTGCCTAGTGGTGCAGTCGCTGTTTTAAAGCCAAATGAGTAAGCTGACTGTTTCAGATTTCAGTACTATCGTTTGTGGTTCATGAATTTACTACAGATGTAGTTTGCTAAACGTCTTTCAATCTATACAGAGCTGCATTTGAGAAGGAAATTGAGGGAATGCCTTCTACCCGACCGGTCAGTGATCTTCCCCCTGAACTACGGTGCCCACTCTGTAAAGAAGTTATGAAAGACGCTGTATTAACCAGCAAATGCTGCTTCAGGAGCTTCTGTGACAAGTGTAAGTATGATGTATGAAATGTTATTCTATTGTGGTAGGTTTAAAAAAAAAGGAAAAAGATTTTATTGATGTGGATTTCCATTATCTTGAAAAGGATTTCTTTCTTGGCATTAACTCTCCCTTCACAGAAATGCTTCTCTACCCTAGATTTTGCGATAAAATGTTTCTGGACTTTAGGTAGTCCATTTCATTATATTTCTTCAGGATGCATGGTTGTTGTGGAAATGTATTTAATTCGTAATTTTCATCAGGTATCAGGGACTACATAATTAGCAAGTCAATGTGTGTTTGTGGAGCCACAAATATATTAGCTGATGACCTTCTTCCCAACAAAACCCTTCGAGAAACCATTAGTCGCATATTGGAGTCAACAACTAGTAGTACAGAGAATGTTGGAAGCTTAGTACAAGTTCAAGGTATAAAAAGAATCTAGTACCACTTGTTTCAAATAACTTTCATGTTTTTATGAGTATTAAATTTGGTCTGGTTTTAGATATGGAATCTGCTCGTCACGTCCCTGCCCCTCCCAAAGTGCCATCGCCAGCTCTTTCTGGTGCTTTGAAAGATGAACCTAAGCAGGCATCTCCTATCCAGCATTCATCAGCTGTTAAGGTAAAAGAAGCTGATGCTGCAAGTGAAGGAAAGGCTGTCAACGTTGTGACGCATTCTTTGGAGAGAAGAACTGCAAAAAAAACTGAGCAACTTGAACTAACACCTGAATCAATGAGTACCAAAGAGCCAAAATCTCCAGAGAGTACTCCAGTGCCTGAAGAGGGCCCGGAAAAGTCTCTTGGTGCTGAGCAAGGTGGTTTTAGCTTCTCATTTCCTCGATATCACTGTTCCTCTTTCTTCTTCTTCTTTTTAGCTGCTTTTTTTTTATCATGCAACTATGGAAGTGCAGAGGATGTAGAATTTGATGATGGTTTTTCTCTTTTTCTTTTGCAAATATTGGATCATTTGTAATATTTATTTTCATTCAGGAAAGAAGAAAAAGAAGAAAAAAGCACGCGTACCTGGAAGTGGTTAGTTTGTTATCCCATTTCTGCTACTTGCATTTCTTTCTGTCTTTCTATAATGAGAAATCACATAAATCCCCATGGCTTAATTTTTTGGGAACTGCAGGTACTGATATGCAATGGAGAGGTTTTCAAGAGCTTGGACCTGAAAACTATGCTGGGATGCCTCTAGGACCTCAAGCCTACACACCTTACTGGGGTGGGGGAATGCCAATGGGGTTTGACGGATTTTTGGCACCATTTGGTGGTGCCATGCCTTATAGTATGGGTTATGCCCCGGGTCCTTTTGATGTTCCTTTTGGTGCAATGCTACCACCAGATCCATTTGCAGCGCAGGGCTATATGATGCCACCTCTTCCTCCGAGGTATATTGGTATACAAAAGTCGCTTTTATTAGAGTAGAAGCACATAGTAATTTTGCGAATTCCCTCAATTTGTTAATTTTTCTGGATATCCAAGTTTATTTGCACATGCTTTAATTAATGTCCAACTTCTGTAAGGGTGGAACGACAAAATGGTAGATCATATCACACACCTTTACGTATTTCTTGGAGTATCTAATGCTGTGTAAGTGTAATTTTTACAAAATGCCCAGAACATCCACATAATGATGTTGCACACTAGATAACTTTGGATTATTTTGTTAGTTGTCACATCTAACATAAAGGATGCAGTCTAAAACACATTTAGTTATTTTGGTTATTTAAACACGACACAACAATACGAACCGAACTCCCTTCACTTTCCTGTTAAATAGGTGAAGTTTTCGGCAAAGCAAGATAAAGTCAAGTTTAGGTCACTGCATGGTTTAGATCTCTCGGGTGCTTATTCATATTCTTGTTCTTAGTTTCTGCTGGTCTTTATTGGTTGCTGTAGTATGACATCTGAAAGCTGATAAAATTATGTGTACAGGGACCTCTCTGAGTTAGGATTTAATGGTATGAACATGAATAAACCAGCTCCAATGAGCAGGGAGGAATTTGAGGCGAGGAAAGCTGATATCAGAAGGAAGCGTGAATTTGAGCGTCTTAATGAAAGGTACAATCACATGATCTTTTTTAGCATAGTGGGCTTCCAATTCATTGATGACTTAATACTCATTGTGATGCTTCATGTGTAAATGGATTAGCATTTTGTTGTTGTTGTTGTTGTATATGATGTTTGTCAATGTCCATAAACCTAGACAACTACTTCATAATTAGGGTAAATTGCGAAAAGACCCCCTGCACTATCGCCTGATTGTGGATAGACCCCCTTGTACTATAACCCAAATGTGGACAGACCATGAGGTAACTTGTTTGACTGTTCTCCCCGCTCGTCTATTTGTCAAAGAACAGTTCTCTCTCTCTCCCCCCGAGGGTAAAAGAGTCAAGAGGTGTATCTGCAGCACAATGGAACTGCAGGGGTCTATCCACAATTGACCCTATCAACTAATATCGACCTGATTGTAGAGTTTGTATAAAACAATCCTGTAAATTCTTTTATCATGCAAACTAATACGCTATGGATCCGTAGCTTTACGAGTGCTTATTTCTTTGTTAATCGTCTTGGTTATTTGACTTTGTTACAGAGAGAGGTCGAGAGATGGTAGAGGCGTTGGCAAGGAAGTTAGCAGCAGTGGTGCCGATGCTTCTCCAATGAAGGGAAAGCCCGTATGTCTCGTAATTATTACTAATGTTCGATTTACATTTTTACATTTGTGCACTCTGTTGAGCTTCTTTGTGCTAGCTTGGTTTGCAAATTTGCATTATGGGTTTGATAAGTTCACTTTTTTCCCCCTTTTTTCCTCTGATTATTTTCTTTTTGGTTGTGTTAATAATTTTATAGTAACTAGGTATTTGGGTCGGTCAAAATAAATGAGCGTATGCACGAGATGTGCCTTCTTAAGTTTTTGTGCTTAAAGCAAATGTGAAGCGAAAGATTTGTATGTATTGCTTGATGCAATCTGGGGGTGTTTGTTTCCCTATGGTGCTTCTTGTTCTATACGAGGTACGATTGGGTGCATCATCGAGCTTTCCTTTGTGTTGTTCCAAAGGTATTGGAAACGTCATGCATCATGAGCTGCAGGGAAACAAACAGGCTCAAATCAGCGATCTTAATTTTGTTACGATTGTCAACATGTAGTTTTGTAAAATCTTTTGCCGTTGAAAGTTATAATTTACAATGCCTTTTTGGGTCAGACAATATGATGGAAGGTACAAATTAAATAAAAACATTAAAAAATAAGATAGAGGAAAAAAAAAATAAAGTTGTTGGGCGTGACGTTCGTTTTTTATCACAACTCATCGATCGATGTGGGCCTGTTTAAAACTAATAATTGCGTCCGTATGGGCTGTGAGGACGAGGCCCATTTATGGGGAGGGTGTTTCTGTCAAATTTGCTTTCTTACTTTCTTAGAGAGGGTTCTTGTTTTATTACAACGAAATTATTTAATTAATTAAACTATAATTGGTTTTGGTCCGCAGAGACTAATCTCCAGAGCCGAGAGGCCCGGCCGGTCAGAGAGAACTCCGGACTCAGGCCGTCAGCCTTCACCGCCTCCTCGGCTGCCGGCAAAGCGGAGATCCTCCTCCGATCTTCAAGAAGAAAGGGAAAGGAGGAGAGACGAAGAGAAGGCGGCTGCAGCCGAGCAAGAGAGGAAGCACAAGGCCAGCGTCTTCTCTCGCATTAGCTTTCCGTCGGAGTCGGAGAAGAAGGAAAGCAAGAAGAGGAAGACGACCGCTTCATCCTCCGATGCCGCCGCCGCCGCTGCCGCCGCTACAAATGGAGTCATCAAGGATCACCACCACCACCATCGGAGTCATCGAGAGCGAGATGACAGGAAGAGGAGCAGCTACGAGCACGAGTCGAGCGAGGAGGAGGAAGATGAGGACTACCATTTCAAGAGAAGGCCCTCGCGGCGAGAGAGGGAGGACGATGAGGGGAGGTCTTCGAGACCGTCGAGGGAGAGGCGGAGATGACGGAGGAGATGGTACCCTTTTTGTTCTTCTTTCTACTGAGCTACCTGTGAGAGATGAGTGTAGCTAGCTTCTCCTGTGAGGAGAGAGGAACGCCGATGTTACTTTTGTTGTTGAGATGAATATTATTTTTATATAAAAGCTTTTATACAATGTTTTTATACAATGTTTTTATACAATGTTTTCCTACTCAATAATCAACGGTGTATGTGTTTCTTTTCTTCACTTGTTTTACATCTTCGGAAGAGTCCAGTGTTTTTTCTTAATCTCTCTTTTTCTTATTGCTACATTGCGCAAACCTAGGATAACGGAGCTTCGTTAAATATTTATTATTATATTTCGAACGAGGGTCTTGCACTAGTCTAGTACGGAGTAGTTTATGGATCGCAACCGGATCCGATAAGCAAACAGGACCGAACCGTTCTGTTGACTGCTCAATTTACCTTCTGGTCGTCATACGTACCGTCCTTCTGTACGCTTCAAACCGTAGAACATAGCCCAAGCTTTTCGAAAGCATACTATAATAGTCATTTTTGATTCCTGAGTAAAAAGTTATGGCATGAGCAAATTCTAAAGATTTTGCGCTTTCAATGGAACCAACGCATTTGAGCTCGAAACTTTGCTAACACGTATAGATGTTTGTTATTGATCAAACTAAATCGAACGCTTGGACGAAACGCATGGACAATATGTGAATATTCCGATTCATTTCTTAAAATAAATACAAGTCTCGATTGAATATTCCAAAGGTTTTCGCTTTCAATGTAACCAACACATTTCAATAAAATAAATAAAAATCTCATTAAACATTTTGATTATGACAGAATAATAACCCAGGAAATACCTTTTCATGAATTACTTAAGGAAAATAACCAAACAACAGCCTTTTATAAGAAAACATTTGCGCCACTGGTCCATGATTATAAATATGCATCTAAGGAATATCAACTCTTGAACCAATGCATTTTGCATCAGTCTAAAATTTTTGTATTCATTGTACATGATGCACTGGTCTAATGATTGATATTGGTCGTACCAACATTTTCGGTGTTGGACATTTGACCCATCACTTGATCCAACGGTTGGCATACTCCTACTAACAAACCAACGGCAGATGTGAGCTCATCAGTAAATCCCTATTCCTTCCCCGTCTCTACTTAAAACCCCCCGTCAAAACCCTCGCCTTTCTCCTCCTCCTCCCTAGCTGCTCTCCTCTCTCTCTCTCTCTCTCTCTCTCTCTCATTGTTTTGCCCCCTTTTAATTTTAACTATAGTTATACTTTTAAGATTATTGGGTTCAAAAATTACGACAAATGTTGGTTCTCTTCGAAACCCCAGCTGGGTTCGCCCTCTTCAAAGTCTTAGACGAAGGCAAGCTCTCCAAAGTTGAGGTATAAAATTTCCCCCCAGTTAAAAAAAAAAAAAAATCAGGTTTCATCTTTTTATCGAACCCAGTGGACCCTTTTGATCATTATTATTTCTGTTGTTTATTTTAGGATTTATGGAAGGAGTTTTCTTCATCAGAATCAGCTAGAAAGGTTGCAACTTTATCCCTCTTTCCTTCTTATTTAAGTAAATTTCAGAAAATGCCCCTGATCTTTGAGATGATCTGCATACGTTTCAGAATTTAACCTTCTTGTTATCTTGTGGTTGCCTGTTAGCACTTGTTTTGATGAGCTTTTATGTTATTAGGTGGTTAAATTGAAAGCATTCAGTAAATTTGAGAACACATCAGAGGCTTTGGCAGCTTCCACCTTGCTAATTGATAGCAAACCAAGCAAGGATCTTCGTAAATTTTTGCGCAGTCACTGCGACGGAGAAACATTAGCTGTTGCTGATTCCAAACTTGGGAATGCAATAAAAGAGAAACTGGTTTGTTTAGTTTTTTTTCTTTTGTGAAATTGGTGTAGTATTTTTGTTTTTAGTAGTAAATTTTGATTTGTTGGTGGTTTGCAGAAAATTGACTGTCTTCATAACAATGCTGTCATGGAGCTGATGAGAGGAGTGAGGAGCCAGCTCACTGAGCTTATATCTGGGCTGGGTGTGCAAGATCTTGCACCTATGAGCTTGGGCTTGTCACATAGCTTATCTCGATTTAAGCTGAAGTTTAGCCCAGATAAGGTGATTTCACTTCTTTTTATGCAAATATTATATGATACGATCTCGTCTCATCGCACATTATGATTGATATGCTATAATTTTATTAAAACTTATATCAGAAACGAGTGCAGCATAAATGAGAAAGGATGAATGAGTCGATATACACTAAGAGATATGATAAGAAATGAGATTGTTTATAAAAGTTAGAGGTAGGATAATATGAGACAATTGTTTGAAATTGTTTGGTCATGCAATGGAGGTCTTTAATTTCACAATTAGGAGAAGTGATAAGATTATAATTAATTGAAAGGAGGACTAGAGGCAGGCCTAAAATAACTTGGCTAGAAGCTATTAAGAAGGATATGGTAATAATTAACTTAGTCGAGGAGATAGCCCTCAACAAAACTGAATAAGATAGTATGATTCGTGTAGCCAACCCCAAAAGCTTTTGGATAAAAGTTAAAAACTTTTTTTGTTGTTCTCGTGCTATACTTTTATTAAAATTCGCTTTCTTTGTGTTTGCTTGTATATCATCTCTAACTAAATCTATAAATTTGTCTTGCCATTTTTCAGGTGGATACTATGATTATTCAAGCTATTGGATTGTTAGATGACCTTGATAAGGAGCTTAACACTTATGCTATGAGAGTTCGTGAATGGTATGGTTGGCATTTTCCCGAACTTGCCAAAATAGTGCAGGACAATATACAATATGCAAAGGTGGTAAAGCTTATGGGCAATCGTGTGAATGCTGCAAACCTTGATTTCTCTGAGGTATATCATTGTGGCCCTTAACTTCTACTGAAAAAATGTAACATAATTAGGGTAAATTTTCTACATCTGGACCTTGGTTTTTAGAAAACCTCCCATCTTAAATGTTCAACAAAAATCCTCTCATCTATGATAATTAATTAAACCGTTAATTTGTGATGGAGTTTTGTTCTTCAGTCATCTGAGCAGATAGACATTTAAAGAGAAGTCTGCACTTCTAAAAATGATAGATTTTGAGAGTTAAAAGGTAGGAGATAGAGAAAAATAGTTTGTTTCAGAACAAGTTAAAAATCTAATTCTTTATCATTAACCCAGAATTCTGCATGCAGACATTTGGACAGATGTCAGGAAAACCAAAATTCATTACAAAACTAGCATTCCTTTAACTATCAAAGATGATAGTGTTTTTTGTTGACTGTTTAAAAGAATGGGTTTCTTTAAACCTGGGATATAGATGATGATGATGATTATTATTTTTCTTAATTTACGTAAATGTTTATTGTATAATGCCAGTTGTATCTGTAATCTGTTTTATTTAAACAGGTTTTATCGGAGGAGGCTGAAGCAGAGCTGAAAGAGGCAGCTGTTATATCTATGGGAACTGAAGTTAGTGATTTAGATTTATTGAACATTAAAGAACTATGTGATCAAGTTTTAGCCCTTTCAGAGTATCGAGCTCAGCTGTATGACTATTTGAAGAGCAGAATGAATACCATTGCACCAAATTTGACTGCCCTTGTTGGAGAGCTTGTTGGAGCACGACTTATAGCTCATGGTGGTAGTTTATTGAATCTAGCGAAGCAACCTGGGAGTACTGTTCAGATTCTTGGTGCAGAGAAGGTACAATTTGTAACACCTTTGGCTCAATGGTTAGTTTTTCATTAATTGATTGGGTCAAAGTTTACCTGTACATTAATAAAGTTCGAAGGTTGATTCCAAATAGCCCTTCAGTACCATCACCCAATTACCGATAGACCCCCTGGAGTTCTATTGTTGCAGATAGACCCCTGATTGAACTTTTTTTTGACTCTTTTCTCTAATTATATTTTGACAAATAAACCTCCTGAGGGTAATAGAGTCAGGGGGTCTATCTGCAACAATAACTACATGGGATCTATGTGCAATTGGGCAATAGAACCTGGGACTATCTGCAAACAACCCAAAAAAGTTAAACATACAGATATATCTTTCCCATATAAATATGTTGCTCAGTTTTGGTCGTTCATTATTCTATAGGTTGTTGCAACAGCATTCTCCTACAGCCATAGGCATGTATCATTTTTGTGACGTTTGCAGTTACTTGATGGTTTATTCACTTGAAATTCTTTTTGATTGAAAGGCACAAAAGCACAAACTACACTATATATATATTTGATTAGCTACAATAAAGTTGGATCTGAGGATAGCCTTAAGAATTGAGTAAGATCAAAGCCATGCGTGATGAGAGTTTGTTGGATGAGAAAATCCAAGTATGATGAATATTTTAATCCTTTCCTTAGTTTCCTAAATAGTTGGTATTTAGTTCTACATACACGAACTCACGTGCATCTGTTCTATTCAAAAGTGGTGAAGGCACAAGGTACCATGATGATAATACGAACTTCAAAGCTGATTAAATTCATGTTATATGTGATTTACATTGCTTCTTAAGTTTGTTTTCTTACCTTGTTGATCATGTTAGCGTATATTTATATATGTTGTTAAATGTTGCAATTAAGCAAGATCGGCCTTCTAAGCTGAGTAGCTGCTAGTTCTATGTAATGTACAATTATTTTAAAACTTCTCTTATAACGAACAGAAGTGAATCTAGTGTACTAGTGTGGTAAAATGGTTTCTCACCAATAAAATTTTTGGTATTAGCAAAGCTGACCTTTCTTTTAGTTATATTATATGTATAACTCAAGCTTAATGTCTTATTAATATGCTATTGATTTAGTTACTGGTCCATCGTCATCAGCGTTTATGTTTCACTTGAGTATTCATATGAGTCTTTACACATTGATAGTAGTTTTACATGATGTTGGAAATATGAAGTTATAGAGTGAAACTTCAAGGTTAAAAGAAGTTAAAATGTGGCAATAAATTATCATGAGGTGTAGAATGTTTGAAGATTGCAGAAATGAGAATGATGTGTAGTAGGACACGGAAACATGAATTTAGGAACTCATTGACCTGAATTTTCTTCTGTGCTGCATGTGTGTATAGACGGGAGAATTCGTAGCTGCTGCATACTTCAACTATTATATATAAAAATTTTCTTGCGCACAGGCCCTTTTCAGAGCTCTAAAGACGAAGCATGCCACACCAAAATATGGGCTTATTTTCCATGCATCCTTAGTTGGCCAAGCTGCCCCCAAAATGAAGGGTAAGATTTCTCGATCTCTTGCAGCCAAAACTGCACTAGCCATCCGATATGATGCCCTTGGCGATGTCCAAGACAACTCTATGGGACTTGAGAATCGAGCCAAGGTACAGTATATACCAAAAAAAAAAAAAAATCTTCTTTTTTAACTTCATGTCATATATTCTTCTTCGAATTGTTCTCAAATATTAATGTGGGTGTTGTATTTTTTCCCCTAAATAGCTGGAGGCTCGTCTTAGGGTTCTTGAGGGTAGAGAATTAGGCCGATCTGCTGGATCTACGAAAGGAAAACCAAAGATTGAGGTTTATGACAAGGACCGAAAGAAGGGAGCAGGGGCTTTGATTACTGCTGCCAAGGTATGTTTATATATATGTTTTGAGTGGTTGTGAACTAAAATGGAAAAAAGTTAAGAACTTAAGGGGAGTGAGGGCTTTGTCACCAACTTTTTTATTCCTTGATTTTGCTTTGAGGTGCGTGTTGGTGTGATACACATCAAGGCAAACATCTTAAAGATAACCTTGATGCGCACCACAACAACATAATTTCAAAAAAGTTGTTGGATATAGTCCTTAGTTCACTTAAGTTTATTGTAGCTTTGCTCAACTATAATTCTTACATTCGCATGCTGTTGTGACTTCTGCAGAGTTATAATCCTTCATCTGACATAGTTATGGAAAGAAACTCAGTAACTGATGCAGAAATGTTAACCAATGGAGATGAAGCATTGCCTTTGAAAAAGAGGAAGCACGAAGGAGGAGAAGAGAGGGTTGATGAGGATGGGGAGAAAAAGAAGAAGAAGAAAAAGAAGACCGAGGTAGAGAATGGTGATCAAGATAATGAGGTTAATGAGAAGGAGAAGAAGAAGAAGAAAAAGAAAGCAGAGCAAATTGCAGAACCAGGAGCTGAAGAAACAGCAAGCAAGAAAGAGAAGAAGAAGAAGAAGAAGAAGCATACAGAAGGAGAGGATGAAGCTCAAGATAACAGTAAAGAAGAAGAAGATGCAATAGAGAGCAAGAAGGACAAGAAGAAGAAGGAAAAGAAGAGAAGTGAATGACACTAGAAAGTTGAGAAAGAGAAGTTGGTTTTTGTTTTTTGTGCAATGGTATGTATGAGAAAGAAGATAGGTGCATGGCTAGTGCAATTTTTGGATATGTCAGTCTACGGTTTAAGACAGTGGATTATGTAATATATATTTATATTTCTCTTGTTTGATGCTAGTTTATGTCAGATTTCCTTCCAGAGGTAATAAGGAAAAAATTTTAGGATTAAACACAGTTGCACCTCTTCTACTATTGTTTTTATACCTTCTAAACCTTATTACAGCTACTTAGTTTTGAGATGTCACATGAGAATCAAATATCATAAATTAATAAAGTAACTATCGTGTACAGTGGTATATTTTGTATTGTTATTATAGTGATGGAAGACAGCATCTTTTAAAAAAAAGAAAAGAAAAAGAACAGGTGGTATATCGAAGGTTTGATCAGTTTTCTTCAAAATTATTTCTTCCATTTGTGAGTGAAGCTTTTCCTTAGTACGTATTAAAAATTAATAAAAAAAAAAGTAAATTTCATCATTGTCATCAAAACCGTCTACTGAAGGAACAACACAAGTGAGAGTAAGCGAGAACAATCAACCAAAACATAAGCGCATACCCACTGACTAAACATTGTACAAATATGAGCCTTTTTTTTTTCCTGCTGAAATGTATTTAATGCTAAACCAAAAGTTTTTCCACTGAACTGATTTAAAGGGAGTTGGCCGAACACGCGCTACTGATGAATGACTTGGAAGAGAACAGGGCAAGGACCGACCAGGATTCTTCGCCCGCGAGGAGGGAAAATACAGGTGAGCATGAGCACATAAGCGATAACTAACGCAATAATAAACCCGACAAAGTTAAAACCATCATCTCCTCCTGCAACGTAACAAATTCGATTAGCCATTCTAGCGCGCAGCGAGCAACTTTGAGGAGTTAGTAGAGAGGATGAGTATGGATTATGGACTTCAATGAGAGGAGATGGGCAGATTTTATAGCAGAATGATTTGTTATAGCGACTGGCAATTTAGTCTTTTGTTATTGAAGTCTTTGTGTTTATTCCAAGTCTTTTTGGCCTCTTAGTTTTCCCTAGTCCATTTTGTACGCAGAGAAAGGCTTGGATTAGTTGAAACATCTCTTTCGAATTCATGCGTAGTGGAAATTTCCATGCTTAAAGACAGTGGATTAGTTGAAACATCTCTTTCGAATTCACTTTCCTTTGGGGGGGAAAAACAACTTTAAATAAGGCCGTCGTTTCGAACAAATATGAAGATTAATTAGAGGTCTAGTTTAGATATTAAGCTTTGAGAGTCTTCACATAAAATTACACCATGTTTTTTAAATCTACCTATCTAGATTTCTTTTTTCCTAAGTGTCACCATTACACCATGTTTTGATTTTGTTGTACGTTTGCTTTGCTTGTAAATATCTTTGACAGGCAAAATTGTAGCCAGGCAAGTGAAAGAACTGTGACAGGGAAATGTTGACCTGATGAAAGTGGACTCAAACTGCTAAAAAGGGCGACGATAGTTGAACCAGTGGCGGAGGATGAAGATGATGATGGCGACGAAGATGACAAGGATGATTCTGACAGAATATGACAATGGCGAGGTGCTTGTAACGAATATAAATTTTCAATATTACCTTGGTCTTGTTATTTTGGATTTTAATGCATGCTACTTGTGAGAAACATAGTTACTACGAAGATGGTCAACGAAGAAATGATTTTAACGATGATACAATGTGCATATTGTAACTATTTGATTTGCATGTTATGGAGTCAAACAATGATGAAGTTGCAAAGATGGCAAACTCACGCATGTGATAAATCTGAAGATTGTGTTTTATTACATTTGTTTTTTTTTAAAACATGTCACATATATGTTTGATATTATACAGTTCAGTCTCTACTTGCCCCTTTTAACTGTTAAATTTGCCTGGGCTTACCCCTTGAACTATTACAAGGTTTCAATCCCTACTTGCCCCTTAATTTGTTAGACTTGCACTCTAAGGGGGTGTTTGGTTCACCACTTTTGGGAAAAGTTTTTGGAGAAAATGACAATTTCGTAAATAAAACTTTTCCTATAATTGAGTTTTCATGTGTTTGGTTCACTCTAATTTATGGAAAACATTTCCTAAAAAGTACAGAATAGTTGGAAAACAACTTCCGAGATTTTTGAGAGGAAATCTCATGGAAAACTGACAATACTAT
>JBAKGM010000233.1:1008947-1020581 GCA_037177215.1 Asparagus racemosus | reverse complement strand
TTAGTTTAATCTTGTTTAATTTTAGTTAATTTAGTCTTTATGTATGGTTGATTATGGATCTAAGCTTGTTATTTATGTTTTTTGCAATTTTATATGAACTTAATACATATTTTTGTGTATTATTATAATTAAATATATTTAAAAAATAGGCAGATGCCTAGGTGCCTAGGTGCCTAGGCGCTAGGCCCCGTCACGAATGCCTAGTTCGCCTAGCGCCTTCTGTAACATTGATTATGTCAGTATCATGCAGAACCGTTCAAAGTTTGTGATGGTTTTGTAGAATTTACCCTTCATAAAGTTCTACTGTCTTCTTGAAAATTTTCTCACTTCTCTTCAATGTGAAATTTGTTTCAGTTTCCAAATGTAGTGGGTTTCTTATTTGGAATGGTACAAATGATTCTCTACTTCATCTACATGAACAAAAAGAAGGATGAGCCTGTGCCAAATCTTACTGAGGTTGTCGATGTGCATCCAACAAGGAACTCAGAGATTGAAGAAATCCACAATAACAAGAAGGAAGCTGCAAGACCTGAAACATAGTAAAAAGAAAGATAAAAATTCAGTTTCTAATTATGCAAGAATTTATGATCATCTCCAATATAGATACAACATTCAACGAATTTTAACAGTGTTTGTGAAATAAGAAAATAATTGCATACATGGCTTTGCATGTAACAATAAGCTATGTATTTATCTGATATGAAATAAAGATGTGAGAGAATATGTCCTTACTCAAGTTATATAAGTCCTAAAGCGAGTTCTTGTGGTTTCAGAAGCTCAAGTTTACGTGTTGAGTAATTGACAATTGAAGTATTAAAGCAATTCTAGATCAAGAACAATTAAGAGAGTTGTATAGGAGACTCTTAACTAACCTCTACAGAAGAAGCTGGAAGTTGAAACTGTCGGTGTACAACTTTCACCAATCCTGTAAGCAATAGTTATAGAAATTTGGGTAACTTTCACAAAACTACCATGAAGTTTGGAGTTTTGTACATAATTACTATGAATTATTGTTATGAAAGGAAAGAAGTTGAACTTCCAAAACGGCAGCAAAATACCATGAACTATTGGAAATTGTCGCTAATTATAAACTGTCCTTATTTATATCTATCAACTGACAAATTTTATAAGGTTAATATAGAATATATATAATGTACATAAGAGCAAAATTTTCCAGGACATGGCACATGCATGATAGCTTAGCCCTAATGCCATCAACCATGATATAGCTTAGTGGAAAAAAAAAGTTCAAAATAGTTTTCTAATAAAAGGTTTGTGATAACATTGTGCAAAATGCCCCAAACTTTGTGGTAGTTTTGTGAAACTTACCCTAAATAGTTTCTAGCGAAAAATAGCACAAGAAATATCCCATCAAGAATATTTATATACTAAAAAAGGTTCAAATATTTTGCTCTAATATTGCATACTGCAAGGAAATCATGATCAAGATATCAGAAAAATGACTACAAGATGAGTACTTAATCGATACAAAGATTGTATAAATAATGTTTCTCACATAAGTGATATATCAGTTAATGTATCTGGATACAACCAATAACTGTTGTGAATAAAAAAAAAATTAGACTAACAAGCTGAAAATTGTTCTCGTTCGTCTCTTAGCCACAATGTTCGATATCCTGAAACTTGAATACACTCCTCTCGTAGTAATCAATTTCCTTGATTCACTAGGCAGCACAAGACCTGGAACAAGAATAAATCTTATTTAGCCTTGAATTACAAAGAACAGTCATTTGTCCAGTTTAAATATTTAAAATACTAGTCAGGTCTATTATATTTTAGTCAATTAGGCATGTAACTACTTCTTAACAGGGTAAGTGAAGATTACACTTCAATAATAAAAGAATGCCTCTCACACAAATTCAAGAAGAAAAGTTGCAATTTATTAATAGTATCCATGAAGACATATATTAGGAGTAAAGCTAAAATAAACCTAAGCAGAGAGAGCTATATTCAAGAGCCTTTTTATCTATTGAATTTGCTTTGAGATTCGTGTTGCGATACACATCGACACACATCTCAAAGATGAGCTTGATGTGTATCACACACCAACATGAATTTTAAAGAAATCCAAGGGATAAAAAAGTTGGTGGACAGAGGTCTCAGTCCACTTATATTTATTCTAGCTTTACTCCATATATTAGTGTTCATGATTAGATACATATGTTATAAACTTAAAACATGTTTTATCTAATAGAAGTGGACATATATTTCATTCCATATATCGTTACAAGGTTTGAGATTTGATTGGGATTTACTTACAACTCTCATCTTTCAGCAAAGGAATTGTAATGTACGTCAAGTTTAAGTTGTTGAACATCTCTTACTTATCTGACCTAAGTTTTATTTTTCTCCCAGTTATTTTCCCAGTAGAATGTTATGGCTAGATAAAATGTGTCAGTGCTAGTATTACAATGCAATTTGAAATTTAAAATGTATTTATTAACAAATGTGAACATAGACTTAACAACACATACTATTATAGCATTTGAGATTTCGCTAAAGAAGCATCTTTTGAGTAGTATTGGTTAGTATAAAAGGACATTACGGTGTCCATCCAAAATCAAACTAGCTGCTTCCTAGTACATTAGTACTTGCTCTTGCCATGTTAAATATATTGTCTATTGTTTAGCCAATTATTATGAAAAGTGGGGACTTAAGCCATTATATATTTATTAACCAAACAGATCTAAGTGCAGAAATGGCAAGAGGGGAAGTGAACACTACCTTTCAGGTTTTAATGTTTTTTAACTTCAAGTCTGCCTCCTTTAGGGCCTGAATAAGATGAGTCACCCGATACTGAAGTTTCTTGTTTTCTGCTTCAAGCTTCTTGATCTCCATTGATGCCTACAATGATATGTAATGAAACCACAAAACCCAAAAGCTTGCGCTCGTATTATAGGGGTTATAATGCATATTAAGCAGCTCTAAAAATTAATCCATTGCAGCCTCTACAAAAGGTTTAAGCTCATATATCGTGGGCTGACAATGCAATATCAAGCCAACTTTGAGTTGAATGACATTAAAGTTTTTAATATAATTGGCAAATGGTGACACACAATCTTTCACAGAGACTAACCTTCTCCTTCTCAGACACAAGTTCGTCTTGAACACTATGCAGTTTAGACTCCAAATCTTTTATCATGGACGACTCTTCCTTGTTATCAGTGTTTGCATAACCTTAAAAAAGAACATGAAAAAAAAGGAGAAAACATAATAATTAATAGCGATTACGTCATTTCAAAGGAAATATATTGAGTTGAATTTGAAGACCTACCCTCTTTTGAAAGTAGAGATTCCAACTTTGACAAACGAACCTTCAATCACAATAAAGAGCAAGTCAGGGTGAAGCTAAAGCAAGACAATACCTTTACAACATTATAAACAAGGGCTTCAAGGACAAATTTTCTAATAGCAGATTTGCTCCATGCAACATTTTCCTTTAGAACAAATGCCACACCTGGGAATTCCCACAACTCAAACCCACTAGTTTACCACTGAGTTGTACAACGTTGGATCCTTCAGCAGTATTTTTGACATGCTCATGGAAACATTCGAGTGAGGCATTCTTTTATTATTATGATACATTTTCAATATTACCGAACAAACAAATAGAGCCAATTTGCAGATCTAATTTCTTACGGTAACTACTAATAGAAAGCAATTTGACCAAATAAAGCCTGTCGTGCTTTAGTTAATCAAGTAAGTCATGTTAGCATGAGCTTCCACCTTATAAATCATGAAATTCCGTAATCAAATAGTTATGAACTCGAAAGATATTCTCTTCGACTTTCAGTAAGCAATCATCTCACGGAATAGCTTCTCAATGAAAAACTTGCAGGTTTTATAACTTACAAATTCTACAAAGCAATATAAGTAAATACAATTTAAGGGTTCCTTAGGCCCAGGATGCACCTGCCCATTTCCTTCTTCTACTTAAATACTTCATTATGTGTTCAAATAACAGTAAAGTAGTCCAAAAGATAATTAATTTTATAAGATTTAAAGCCCCCTTGGCCATCTTTCACTGAAGATACATGCTATTTCACAAAAAAATACGAAACCCATGAATAAAATCAGCATCTTTTCTATATTTGAACCCGCCAACAATCAAATTGGATAAATTTACTGATTAACTTCTCTTAAACAAGTAAAGTATACGAAATTAAATTGGAAAAAAAAAAAAACGAAAAGAAAAAGAAATGAACTTGAAATTGGGGAGTATACCTCAGCATCGCAAGCCCTATCATAAAAAGGCTTTAGTGCATCATCAAGATTATTTGATTTCTCATTCTCCTCCCCCATTCCTCTCCCTGTAAAAAGAATCAAAATCCGTCGACTTTCTATCTGTGCAAAGAGTCAAAAGAGAAATTTTCCCAAAACCATTGTGAGCATTTGACCTTAAATGGGCCGGGTTTGGGCCTGATAAGGCTGCGCGTGGACCCACTGCAGAAATAAAGGCCTAGGAGATAAATATAGAACTGTTCATTGATCACACTTTGCCTTAGTTCTAATGTTTTTGTTCCTTATATGTGCATCTAGATCTAAACATATCATAATATTTTTATGGATAAATTATACTAAACTCCCATGAACTTTCAGCATTTTACAATAATCCCTATCAACTTTCAAAATCATATTAAATCCTAATAACTTTTCTCTTTAGCAGAAAGTCTCTAATAAGCTTTTGCAATTTGCAGACAACCCCATAAATTGGAACAAAAAAAAACAACATAAAAACGACATTTTGTAAGTTTATTGGGGGTTTTCTGTAAAAGTTATTTAGGGATTAGCTTGATTTTGAGAGTGCAAAATACTTAAAGTTCATAGAGCTGCCCTTTTTATTCCTTTACTTATGTGTGTATGTATCTAGATCTAAATATTTTTGGAACCCGAATTTATCCTGCAATTGGAGATTCCTTGACCTCCAAGCATTTTAAATCTAATCACGACTCCCAATTATTAAAAAAAAAGCCATACTAAATCTTGAGCATGCATTCGCTTATAGATAATAATAAGATCTTATTAAACAACAATCCTAAATAAAATTAGATTATGAAATATTCCTTGCAATAATTAAAAAAAATGCTTGTCCTCCACGTAACATAAGAGACAAAATGCTCAATAATCAATTACAATTTTAACCTCGTACGCAAAACCCAATGCCTAGATATTTCTACCAAATTAAAAACGACCAAGAGCTCCCAACTCATGTCATCCGTCCGATCTAAAATTTTCAACGGCCCAAAACGATCGTAAAATCCATCACGGCTTCCCTCGACGCGGAGAAACGCATGCCTATAAATACAGAGACCCTCTCTCTCCTCGGAGACACCACCGCCTTGGACGCTGCTGCTCTCAGGTTCGAAACGCCCCCCCTTCTCTCTCTCTAGAAAACTTTATTCTTTCTCTCTCTAGAATTTTCTAGGGTTTCGATGTTTGATTTCATGATTTTGTTGCCGATCGATGAGATTAAGAGTTTGTATGATCCGTGTTTGCGGCAGAGAAAACCCTAGATTGCCCCCCCTTTCTCTCTCTCTCTAGAAATTGCTGAGGTTTGGATGTCGATCTCACGATTTTGTTGCGGATCGGTGCGATTGATCGCTTGCTGTTTGCTGATTTTATTGTTTCATTTGTGTTTTGCTGTCGGAAAACCCTAGATTCGGTCCTTTAGATTTAGTTTTGCGATTGTTTTGTTATTATTATGATGACTAGTTTCGTTATGAGGGGAAAGGTTTGGAGGAGTTCTTCGAGAAATGACTTGATGATTACGTGTAATTCTCATATCTTAACTTAACGAGGAGACTTTTTTGGAGATTAGATAGGGTTGTAGATCTTAAAAAATTTTTTTTGAACGAAGTTGGAAGAACAAAAGATTTTTCGGCGGTATCGTGGTTTCTATATGTTGATGCTTATTGTTTAATTGTTGAAAATGGAGAGCATGATAAGGTCTATTATGTGTGATATTCTTGTATTCTTTTAGTGCTACAATCAGCAAGAAAACTCTGATATGATTTTTTTCGGTTACGTGTTTTATTGCTTAAAATGGTGTGCGTAGTGTTCTGGATATTCAAGAACATATACATATAATCTTATAGAACTTAGTCTACAAGATCTATAAATATGCATGAACTTGTAACTGCTTATTCTAACTCTTTAAAGAAGAATGATGTACAAATAGTCTCTCTTTTCCCCCCTTCAATTTAGATTTTCGTAATTTTAATGGACACAAAAGTACTCATGGCTGGATCAAAACAAAGTTCATATTAAGGGTAAGCATTTTAGATTCTGTAGATATTGCATATTGCCATTAACATATGTACTTAGTTTTGCGGGAGCAATTTGCATGCTTCCTTATTGACTTTCTATGATTTAAATGGGCAATTAAGCACTAAAAGAATTCTGATTGTTTTGAACATGTCAATGACTAAATAATCTTAAATAATTTTATTAGCACAACAATCTCTAGGGTTTCTAAAATAATCTAAACGTGCCATGGCCATGCCTATGTTCTTCTTGAACAATATATCACATCTTCAATTATTTCTTTGAGGCGGTTTTATGTCCAAAAGAACATTAAAGTGTGACTGACTGATGGAACAGTTTAACGAATCATGACATGTTTTTTGTAGTTAGTTAGACATACAATTTTTAAGTATCCAAAGTGGATGGACATTCATGTCATGTTGGACAAGGGTCCTAATTTCACCAGGAAGCTTGTTCTACAAATGGTAGCCTGTAAGTTTTAGAAGTTATTAACGGGTATACACTAAATTTTCTTTGAATCACAGGCTCTAACTGCTTTTTAAACTTTAGATTCAGTTCAGATGGACCTCATGTCGTCAGTTTGACTATTCTACTTCTTGTATGCAATTTTTTCCATAATAAATCATTATACTTAAGTAGGTCCATGTGGGTTTAATTAAACGGTAACAGTTAGGCCTGTTTGGCAGGAGATCGTTGCAGTGTTTGTCATATGTTGTTTTCGCCTCTGTTTTGTTCTCACTTTGGCAATTGATTGTTCCCAATAGGTGTTCTGCTTGTTAGATCCCATTTCAAGTAACTTAGCTACATGTTTGACGCATTGATACTATAAACTACTGCATCTTTGCTGATATAGTTTCTTTGATTTAAGCATGTTTTTAATTTTTAAATTTTTTTTTGGTATTAGCTTTGAGAAAGGGAACTTTATAAGTTATAATACATGTCTGGACTTAACGAGCTTGTAATTACCAATGAAGCAAAACGGCAAGCTGTTTTTTATTTTATTCATTGCATGTGTGAATAGTATGCAGGACACGACTTAAACCCTGAATGTTAAGCATATCCTTCTCCGAAATAACAACTTCATATTGGTTTCTAGAGTTCTGAAAAGATAATTAATTAGAAGGATATCTGTGAACTCTTTTCTACTCAGCGTATTTGTATCTATAAAGTCAATATATGCATGGTTTCTACCTTTAGATCTGTACAGTTGCATATGGAATATGGAATGTAGAAGATAAAGTGTGTTGTAATAGGTTGAACTGTTGCAGTGCATAATTGCATTATGTGGTTTTGATGGTGTGGTATGTTCTGAATTTTGTTATGATGTTTTCCTCTTTTATGTCCTTAAATGATATTTATGTAATTAGTTAGTAGAAACGTACCTAACTGTCACTCATTTTTTTTCCAGGTAGATCTTCCTTTTCCGTGTGCGACAGTCTTTAAGAAGATGGCTGATGCTCACGAAACTGATAGGAACATTGAGATATGGAAGATAAAGAAGCTCATCAAAGCTTTGGAGGCCGCCAGAGGCAACGGCACAAGCATGATTTCTCTGATTATGCCACCTCGTGATCAGGTATCTCGAGTGGCTAAGATGCTGGGTGATGAATATGGAACTGCATCAAATATCAAGAGTAGGGTCAACCGACAATCTGTGTTGGGAGCTATCACTTCTGCTCAACAGAGGTTGAAGCTCTACAGCAGGGTCCCTCCCAATGGACTAGTTTTGTACACTGGAACCATTGTTACTGAAGATGGGAAGGAAAAGAAGGTTACTATAGATTTCGAGCCATTCAAACCCATCAATGCATCACTCTACCTTTGTGATAACAAGTTCCATACTGAGGCATTGAATGAACTTCTGGAATCTGATGACAAGTTTGGTTTCATAGTGATGGATGGAAATGGAACCCTTTTTGGCACTTTGAGCGGTAACACTCGTGAGATTCTTCACAAATTCAGTGTTGATCTCCCGAAGAAGCATGGAAGAGGAGGGCAGTCGGCACTTCGATTTGCTCGTCTTCGGATGGAAAAACGACACAACTATGTCAGGAAAACCGCTGAACTTGCAACACAGTTCTACATTAATCCTGCAACAAGTCAGCCTAATGTTGCTGGGCTTATCTTAGCCGGTTCTGCTGATTTTAAAACCGAGCTGAGCCAGTCTGACATGTTTGATCCCCGGCTTCAGGCTAAGATTCTCAATGTCGTCGATGTTTCATATGGAGGGGAGAATGGTTTCAATCAGGCTATTGAGCTATCAGCAGAAATCTTATCAAATGTCAAGTTTATTCAGGAGAAGAAGCTGATAGGGAAATACTTTGAGGAGATTAGTCAAGACACTGGAAAATATGTCTTTGGTGTGGATGACACACTGAAAACTCTCGAGATGGGTGCTGTTGAAACCCTAATCGTTTGGGAAAATCTGGATATTAACAGATACACACTGAAGAACACTGTTAGCGGGGAAATCATTATAGAGCATCTTAACAAGGAACAAGAAGCAGATCAGAGCAACTTCAGAGAGCGTGCGACTAACGCAGAGCTTGAAGTGCAAGAGAAACTGCCATTGTTGGAGTGGTTTGCCAATGAGTACAAGCGTTTTGGTTGCTCCCTCGAGTTTGTCACCAACAAATCTCAAGAGGGATCTCAGTTTTGCCGAGGATTTGGTGGTATAGGTGGTATACTTCGCTACCAGCTTGATGTAAGGTCTTTCGACGAGCTCTCAGACGAAGAAGTGTACGATGACTCTGATTAGCAATCAATCAACCAGTCACTGGAGGGAGTCCGGTGCAAGACGGAGCTGGCCCTGATTGCGCCCGGACCCGCTTCACAGAAGCAGCCTGTGCTCTACAAGAAAAATCAAGGGTTAGTATCTTCTTTCCGTCTCATTAGGTTGCATTTTTTTTTTGGGGTGTTTTTTGGTTTGGGTTTTTGGGCGGTGGGGGGATTCTATATAGAAAATCATATGGTAGACACATGTCCACATACATTTTTAAAGCTTTATGATTGCATTGATAAAATATTGTTTTAATTGCATATAGATCTCCCGTAGTTTTATTGTTGCAGGACTCCGTACTCTTGTCCAGTCACGGATAGGCCACTGAGTGAAACTTTTTGACGCTTTTACCTTCAGGTAAGTTGAAAAAAGTAATCTTATCATATTCTGAGGATAAAGAATCCAAAAAGTTCACTCAGGGGTCTCTCTGCAACAATAGAAACTATAGGGGGTTTATCTGCAATTGGGTGATGTTACAGGAGTAATAACAATTGGGTGATATTTATTGATTTCACTGACTTACAATTGATGGTGGGGACGTGCTATGGAGGGCTGGCTTTCAGTAGTTTTCTCTTCCGTTCTGTATTCAGTTGTTTAATTTTTAAAGACATCTCTTTTCTTTATTCAGGGTAAAAGATGAGATTCTCAATGCAGGATTTTAATCATATTGATTGGCCAGCTGGATGTTATGTTATAGAAGTTTAAAGACTACCATGAGCCACCTGATGCTACGTGATCGTTGCTTGGTTTATTATGATATCTGATGCAGTTAGTGTCTTTGCTCTAAGCATCATAGCCTCTATTTTACTACGCTATCTATACTACATGATGTCCGCTACTTGTTACAGCTTCTGGAACATCTGCAGCTTGTTTGTTTCGGCAGAAATCACAAATAAGTACCTTTTAAGATTGGCTTGTATGAACCATATTTGAATTTGGCTGGTATATGAATAAATATTTTTAGTGGACGCTGGTTTTTGTTAGCGGCATATATGCTGCATGTGAGCTGTTGCCGGTGCGGGCTCTGCATATTTGAGGATTATGATCGCGCAGCTATTTTCTTCTTGATCTGTGATTGTGTTTCAAAATGTTTGGATTACTGCTATTGAATCGGCTTTGTGTACTGTTGCGGTTTATTTTTGTTCATCTTTGTTTTGTTTCGCATTGTTACCGCATATGCCTCGTGCATTTTATGGGACCATGGAAATGCTAATATGCTATGCGCTTTCATGTGCATGTGTTCTGAAAAATTTGGTTGTGCTGATATCAATATCAATAGATGCAAGCATATGTTACTCGCACGACAGGATTAATAGAGCAAGGCATGCTTTGCGTACAATCAGAAGATAGAATGAAGAGAAGCAAAGAACAAAAGCGGGAGAATTTTACGCAGCTGTTCTTTTTATCGCATTCTTTATTTATCTTGGAAGATGGATAGCTCAAGGTAAAACATCTTTTCCCTATGGATCAAAGTTGAAGTATAAATTTCCAACATCATACTCCCTTTAAAAGCACGAGTTTGGGAAAATCTTTCGGCAGACAAAAATGCCCTTAACCTTTTTAGTTATTATATTTTAATTTTATATAATCTATCCTAATTATTCTAATCTCATATCTTAATTAAAATACTTAACCGAGTCATCAATAAACTTTACTATAATATATCATCGAAGAGTCAACACATTGTAGGGTGATAAGGGTAGAGAATTTGAATAATGCCGGATTTTATTTGAGTTATGGATCAGGTTTACGAAGATCGGTACTTATTAAGGTTACACCATCTACTACTATCTTATATAGCTATCTGGTTGTGCCTTTTTTCTTTTCTTCTTCTTCTTCTTCTTCTTCTTCTTCTTTTTTTGTGGCCACGTTTTGAATCATTTATCTTTAGGGTCAACACATAATAGAAAGATAAGGATAGAGAATTTGAATAAGGTTAGATTTTATTTCTGTTATGGATCGGGTTTACAAAGATAGGTACTTATTAAGATTACACTATCTAATAATATATTATCTATTTATGTAGCTACCTGGTTGCGTCTTGTTTCTTTTCTTCTTCTTCTTCTTCTTATTCTTCTTCTTTTTTTAGTGGTCACGTTTTGAATCACTTATCTTTAGAAATTTATTTTGTCTCTGCAAGTTTTGAAGTTGGTTATGTGTATACTTTATCCTTAGAAGTCATTGTTAGCTTAGAAGTCTTTTATAATTAGTATACCTCTAAAAGGCTTTCATGCTTCAGCCATGAATAGTTATCGAGTCTAGAAGATTAATAACTTTTGTTTCTTTGATTCTTCCTCATCCCCATATATACTTTATATGTTATTAAGTTTTAATTGCTCCAACAACATTTACCATGTCTGAGTCTCATATTCTCCATGAACAATTATCGAGTCTAAAAGATTAATAACTTTTGTTTCTTTGATTCTTCCTCATCCCCACATATACTTTATATGTTATTAAGTTTTAATTGCTCCAACAGCTTTTACCATGTCCGAGTCTCATATTCTCAATGAACAATTATCGAGTCCAAAAGATTAATAACTTTTGTTTCTTTGATTCTTCCTCATCCC
>JBAKGM010000233.1:974165-1002722 GCA_037177215.1 Asparagus racemosus | reverse complement strand
TTTTCTTTCCTCGTTTTATTGCACATAATCCACATCCACTCTTCTAACCTCTTCACTACCACTTTCACCATGTTTTCTTTTCACTTTTGAATAAAACACCGAATTGTCGCGCACACAACACAAGAACCAATATTGATAAACTCCTACTTCCCGTTCCTCGTGGGATCGATAACTTTTATACTATAACTTGTTAGTTGTATACTTGCAACTCCGGAGGTAATTTTCCGCCACAACAGCTACCAAACTCGAGGGGCCTTGATTGGGGAGGAGTTGTATTACCGCCTCAGCGCTATGTTGGACGCAGCCAACAATTTGTCGTCTAGGCTCGTTACTTTGCAGGAGAGTCAAGCCAAAGCTGAAGAGAAGGTGGCCACTTTGGAAGCCGAGAGGGAAGATGCGGACGCAAGATGGCGTGCTGAGTTGGAGGCTAAGCAGTCCTTTATCGCTACCCTCCAGACCCGCGATGCCAAGCAGTCAGCTTCTCTGAGCAAGCTAAGGGAGGAGGTCGTCCGGCTCAAGAAGACGGCTGAGGGGGCTGAGCGGGAGGTCGTCGAGTGGAAGTCGCAGACATTGAATTTAGAGAACCAGTTTGAGATCGAGAAGCTTGAGAAGCAATCGGTTCAAGAGGAGCTCCAATCTGAGCGGCTTGCGCTCCAAAACTTGAGGGCCGAGCTAGATGCGCTGAAGGTGGCGCATCAGGAGGCCATGGCCAACGCTAGCTCGATGAAGGCCCGCCTTGATCATGCGTCGTCCGAGGAGGGCAAGAAGGAGGTTATGGAGGAGTATAGGCATGGGCCATTCGGCAAGGTCGAGTTGTTGCTGGCTGTCAAGGCCAGTTTCGACTACCTAAAGGCCCATATTCCCACGAGCGCTCTCTCGGCTACTTCCTTCATCTATCCTCCTCGCGTCCAAGGTTGCCTATCTATTCTCGAGGACTTAGAGAGGAGGGAAGCATGTGTGTGACTCGGTGTCGAGGGGGAGGACAACGAGGAGGATGAGGATGAGGAAGAAGGGGACGACGATGAAGACAACGATGGCGGCGGGGACGGAGATGGCGGGGATGGAGATGGCGGTGACAGCGGCCAAGATTAGGCTCTCTTTTCCTTTTTTTTGGGTCGACACGACCTTTGTACACTTGTAGTAGATATCGTTTGTGAATGAAAAACAAAAGGGGATTTCAGTGTTCCTTGTCGAGTTTTGTTTTTTCTTGCACTCTCTTCCTTCCTTTTGCAATGACTACAACCCTGATTTTGGGTTTAGCCATCACCCGCGAGGCAGGGAAAGGGTCGTATCCGATACAATGCGACGAAGCGGCAGATCAGCTGACACTAATAGTTTGGTCGGTCTAACCGACCTTTTATTTCGTTTATAGCTGAACTCAGTGGGGTTACGTCGGTCTCCCCCCTGTGTTATCATGGGAGGTAGTATGCTGTTCCAATACAGCTGTCGCATAGACTTGATTTAGATGGGGGCCCCACCGAGAAGAACGAGGCGCTTCGCAGGTTTCCAATGTAGCGCTTCGAGTTTTTGCTTCTTGAGGAGGCACTTTGGGTTTCGTGCTTTGACTTTCCATAATGAATATGGGGAGCCCAAACGTTTGCGGGTTTGGCTATAAATAGGGGTGACCTTTTCTCATCTTTTCTATTGGAGAGTTGGGTTATTAGGGCTTCGAACTTTAAGCTTTCGTGAACCTTGTTGGGAGATGGTGGCGGAACGGTGGAGGCTTCCTCCATGGGCCATCGTTTATGGGAGTCTCAAGCTGGGAACGCCGATGGGAGCCATCCTGATTTGTAGTCGAGGGGGAGAAAATATTCCCAATGAAGGTATGTTTCTCTTAAGTTCATGGGTTTCAAGCTACATCGGCGTGAAATTGGTGGGAGCAAGACTTCTAGACACCTTTGGTAGCACTTCACTACTTTGGCAATGCTTCCCTCCGGGTTTCCACGCTGTCTTGAAACTCTCTCATTGATTTCTATGGTTCGACCTCTCAGGTGTGAAGGTTGGAAGTCGTAACAGACCTCGGCCTCTCGAGGGTGAAGGACGGAGGCCGTAAAAGATGAGGAAAGCAACGAAACAGTCGAGAATGAAGACGATGAAGAGGTCGGCTTTCAGAACACGAGTTAGGACTTAGATTTTTATCTTTTTGACATTTTTGTAACAGTTGAGATGACTTTTGAAAATGCTCTTGTAAAAGTACTTGTAAATGCACTTTGCTTGAATTATCAATGAATACTTATGTTTTGAAAGATACGACCAAAAACTTGGCTTTGTTTTCTCTTCTTTTACCTCGACTCGTAATCAACTCCGCTGCTCGGCCTGAGAGATGAGCCGACCTTTGTGGGGTCATAATTGACGAACACGAGATATTATAAATCAATTGATAAAAATCAAGTCGTCCCTAGCAAGACTTACAATTGACATCCGATAAATCTACATCAGTTCGGCCCTTTGTGGGCCCACAATTACAGAAATAACAAAATTGGTCTGACCTCTATGGGGTTTATAATCAGTTGGTGAGGTTAAACAAAACTTGCTCGGCCCCTGCGGTGCTTACAATCATCATTGCTAATTAATCATAACTATGTCAGCTTTTGCTAGGTCGTCGGCCACTGTGTGGCCCACAGAAGACATTGTTCGAACCACACCTTGGTGGTATCAGTTTTCTGACGTTGGCCTAAAGGGCCATCGGCTTGCAGGCCGGATATGCTCTTGCGTCGGCTCACGCAGGAGCGGTGACTCTTGTAGGGGCCGACCTCGTAGGCTGGGTGCCTAGGTCTGTCGACTTATAGGCTGGTAGTCCTAGACTCGCGACATACCTGGCGTCTTCTTCGACATTGTCGATCTTTGTTTTGAGGCAAAGAGGAAGCCTGAGTCGGCTCCCGTGGGAGCGGCAACTCTGCAAGGACGACCTCGTGGGTCGGATGCCTAGGTCTGTCGGCTTATAGGCCGGTAGTCCCGGACTCGCGACATACCTGGCGTTGAGGCTGTCGACTTATAGGTCGGTAGTTCCGAACTCGCGACATACTGTAGGCAATAAAAATTGCCTTAATCCTCGTACAACAAGTTGGGACAAGCAAAAGAGCTTAAGGGTCCATCCGAGTGAAGTCAGGCCCACCTGAGGGAAGTCAGGCCCACCTAAAGGATAAAAGTGCCGATATCTCTCAAACCGGAAGGAATTAGGCAAAACGACTGAAGCTAACCAAACCCAATGGGTTGGTTTGGTTGGCTCTGTCTCGTTGAGATAGTCGATTTTCATATATAATTCGTCCGATTCTGACTTATAATTTGAAAGTTACAACCTGTTCTTCGTAGCATGTTCTGGAGCTCGCCTATGTGCTTGAAGCTCGTCTGCATAAAGCCAACTCGCCCACAAGCTCGTCTGAAGGGTTGAAGCTCGCCTAAACCAAGCTCGCCTGAAGGCTTGTAGCTAGCCCGCAAGCTCGCTTGCAAGCTCGCCTGAAGGCTTGCAGCTCGCCCGCATGCTTGAAGCTCGCCTGCGAAGGAGCTTAGCTCGCCCCAAGAGCAAGCTCGCATGAAGACTTTGGAGCTCGACTGCATGCTTGGACCTCGTCTACACAAGGTAAGCTCGCTCGCAAGCTTGCCTGAAGGGTTGTTGAAGCTCGCCTGCACCAAGCTTGCTTGCATCATTGAGCCGAGCTCGCCTGATGGCTTGAAGCTCGCCTGAAAGGCCTGAAGCTCGCCCGCAGAGTTGCCAGCTCGCCTAAAGGCTTGCAGCTCGCCCGCATGCTTGAAGCTCGCCTGAAAGGCCTGAAGCTCTTCTGCAGACCCTTGGTTCACCTGCATGCCAGAACCCGACAAAGACCAAGGTCGCCTGCAGAGTCGCTAGCTCGCCCGCATGCTTGAAGCTCACCTGCAGGCTTTCCAAGACCACCCACTTGAAGCATGGGAGATGTCACATCCCATAGTGGTCACATCCCACAGAGGGCAGGGTTCCCCTCAAAGTGGTCACGTCCCACAGGGAGTATGGCTCTCCTCAACTGGGCATGGCCATATCCCACAAATCAAGGAAGTGGACATGCCTCTCCTTGCCTATTTATAAGCCACCATCTCCACATGAGAGGGGGCTTGGCTTTTTGGAGGGAGGGGAAATTGCTGGGCTCTTGGCATTTAGCTGCTTGGCACTCTAATCCCAATCTAAACTCTCAGATTTGGAGATCCTCTAGCTCTTTGCAAACTCTTACATCGTAGCTGCACCCAAGTGAGCAAGGCTCAGGAGGGATCGGACTCAAGACCATCGGAGCTTCTACTGCGCATTGAAGCCCTCCAACCGCAACGTCAGTCGGATCATCCAAGGGAAGCGGACTCGATTCGCGCATCGAGGAAAGCGTCCTATCGCTACCAACGAACCCATGTTAAAATCAAGAAGGGCCTACCCTTCGCTTCTGTTGTAAAAAAGGCTAATTCTTAATTTGTACACAAGCGACACTACAAACAAAGAAGGAGAGGTTCTTTTTTACACCAAACAAATAGCTCATGATAATCATGAAATTGAACTTCATTTAAATAATTTCCTATTAGATCGAAATAAATAAAAATGGGAAAAATCATGGGTTTAGCTCATGAAATCGTGAAGGTTGAACTCTACATCATTTATCATTTTGTCTAAATAAACAAAAATGAACAAAACCATAGGATATAACTCATGAAATCTTAAATAGTTTAGTTAACCATCCTAAGCATATATCTCCAAGATATTTCCACACCTCAATAGGGATGTCGTCCAGTCCTACGGCTCTTCCACTTTTCATTTTCTTTAGAGCGTCTTTAGTCTCGTAATCCTAATTTTTCAATAATATCTATAGTTTCTATTATTTACTATATGATTAAAATTTTTATTTTGTTCACTTATTTGGTTATCATTAAATAATTGATGAAAGTAAGTCCTCCACCTCTTTTTTATTTCCCCGTCAGTCATTAGAACTCTTCGATCTTTACTTTTAATACACCTAATATTACTTGAATCTCTACTCTTCCATTGCTCTAAACTAAGCAGGCTTATATATATCTTTCTCCCTCTCCTTAGATTCTAATTCCTTATAAAAAAAATTATAAGCCTTGTATTTATTCTCGTGAATTGTTCTTTTGCTTCTTTCCTCACTAGTTTATATGTTTCTAAATTTTCCCGACTCCTACACTTTTGCCACTCTTTCTATAAAATTTTCTTCTCTATAATAACCTTTTGCACACTCACATGCCACCACCAACTCTCTTTACTGTCGAACCTACAACCTTTCGACTCACCTAGTATATCTTTAGCTACTTTCTTAATACAAGAAGACTTGCTATTCCATATAATATTAGTTTCATTATCTATACTCTATATATCTTCTTTCATTATCTTATCTTTAAAATGTATTAAATTATCTCTTTTTAAATTCCACCATTTAGTTCTTAATCTCTTGTTCACGTTAGTTTTTTTTACTCCACTTCTTAATAGAGATGTCTAAGACCATTAATCTATGTTGTGTATTTAAACTCTCCCTAGTATAACTTTACAATCTTTACATATTAACGTATCCGCTCTTCTTGTAAGAAAGAAATCAATTTGACTATTATTAAGTCCACTTTTAAAAGTTATTAGGTGTTCATCTCTTTTTCTAAAAAGAGTATTTGCTATTGTTAAATTATACGATATTGCAAACTCTAAAATTGATTCACCCATATCATTCTTATCTCCATACCTGAAACTTCTATGTATCCTCTCATATCCGTTATTATCCTTACCAATATGTCCATTAAGATCCCCTCATATAAATAATTTCTCTCCACATGAGATTCCTTGTACTAATTCATCTAACCTATCCCAAAACTCCTTTTTAGTACTATCAGGCAAGCTTATTTGTGGTGCGTAAGTACTAATAATATTAATCATCTCTACACCTAAAACAACTTTTATAGTAATATTTTATCTCTAATTCTTGTTACCACTACAACGCTTTCTTTTCTTATATTATCTACAAGAATTTCCACTCCATTCCTATTCTTCTCTTTTCCCGTATACCAAAATTTAAATCTAGTCTTTTTAATTTCTCTAGATTTTTCACCTATCTATTTAGTTTCTTGTAATCAGATTATATTTATTTTTCTTCTAAGTATGACATCTAGTAATTTTATAGTCTTTCTAGTAAGTGTACCTATATTCCAAATAGCTAATCTAATTCTATTCTCTTGTAAAAGTCTCCTATTATTTTCTCTCTTAGAACGTTCTAGTTTAAGCCTAATACTATTTGGTAACCTATTTGAGGAATGTAGATCCTTATAACACCCATAATTTCATGAATTTTAGACTGCATGAAATTATTTGTCAATGGTTTGAAATAACTAAAAATAGCTAAAAAAACATCGTTTATAGCTTATGAAATCGTGAATTTTGTCTTCCATGAAATTATTCGCCAATGGATCTAAAACCTAATGACTTCAAATGGCCAAAAAATATGAGTTATTGCTCATGAAATTGTGATTTTGGCCACCGCGAACTTATTTGCCAACAGGTCAAAATGACTAAAAATGCCCAATAATTATCGCGTATATCTCATGAAATCTTGACTTTTGGCTACCGCGAAATCAATGGGTAGTAAGTACTAAAATGATGCCCAAAAATCTTGGGATATAGCTCATAAAAATATAAATAATGGCCTCCACAAAGTTATTTACGAACAGGTTGAAACACTAAAATGGTAAAACAATTGTAGGTTATAAGGAAATCATAGTTTTTGGCCTCCACAAAGTTATTTGCTAAGGGGCAAAATGGCCAAAAATCATGGGATATTGCCTACGAAATTATAAATTTTGGCTTCCAAGAAATTATTTCTCATTTGATCTAAATGATTAAAATTGACAAAATGCGTGGATTAAAGCTCATAAAACCGTGAATTTTAGCCTCCCCAAAATTATTTGGGAACAGGTCGAAACCACTAAAAATGCCCAAAATTATAGATTATAGCTTATGAAATTGTGAATTTGAAACTCTGCAAAATTATTTGCCCAAGGGTTGAAACGACTAGAAATAGCCGCGAATTGTTGGTTAAAACCCAAGAAATGGTTAATTTTTTCCTCTGCTAAATTATTTGCTAATGGGTTGAAATGAGTAAAACTGGCTAAAAATAATGGGTTATAGCTCACAAAATTGTGAACTTGACATCTGTGAAATTATTTGCTAATGAATCGAAATGGATAAAATGGCTAAATATTATGGGTTATAGTCAAAAAAATGGTGCCTCGACATATTTTTTCCTTTGGTTCGAAATGAATGAAAATGGACAAAAATTATATCTCATGAAAATATGAATTTTGACCGTCACAAAATTATTTTTCAATGGGTCAAAATGACTAAAATAGTCAAAAATCATGAATTATAACTCAGGAAAACGTGAGTTTTGCACCCTGTGAAACCATTTGCCAATGGGTTGAAATGAATAAAATTGGTGGAAATTTATGGTTATAGTTCATGAAGCTTGGCCCCGTGGGTTATAGCACCTAGATCATGAATTTTGCAACTGCAACATTATTTGATAATGGATCGAAATAACTAAAATAGCTGAAAATCATGGGTTAGCTTACAAAATCATGCATTTTAGCCACCACAAAATTATTTGACAACAAGTCGAAACGACAAAAAATGGTCCAAAATCGTGGTTATAGCTCACGAAATCGTGAATTTTGGTTGTTGTGCCAATCGGTCAAAACGACTAAAAATGGCCAAAATGGTTGGTATAGCTCATGAAATCTTTCATTTTGGCATGTAGATATTATTTGACAATAGGTCAAAATGACAAAAAATGGCCAAAATTTGTGGGCTTTTGCTAATTAGATCTTGAAATTTATAATTGTGAAATTATTTGTAAATGAGTCAAAATGACGGAAAAATGCCAAAATCGTGAGTTATAACACATGAAATAATAAACTTTATCCTCAGCAAAACAATTTACCAAAGAGTCGAAACGACTAAAAATAGCCAAAATCATCAGTTATAGTATACTTTAGTCTCTACACAATTATTTACCAATGGGCTAAAATGAATAAAAACGATCAAAAATCATGAGTTATAACTCATAAAATCGTGAGGTTTGGATGCTGCAGAATTATTTACTAAAGGGTTAAAGCGACTAAAAATGGCCAAAAATCATGGGTTATAGCTCATGAAATCGTGAATTTTGGCATCTGCAAAATTATTTGTCAATGGATAGAAATGAATAAAAATAGCCAAATATTGTGGTTTATAGGTCAAGAAATGGTGGATTTCTGTGTTTGTAAAAATTTTTCCATTCTTTCAAAATGAGTACAAATGGAGAAAACTCATGGGTTATAGCTCATGAAAATGTAAATTTTGGCCTTTGCAAAATTAATAACCAATGGGTCAAAATGACCAAAAGTGGCCAAAAATCCTGGGTTATATCTCATGAAAATATGAATTACTTACTTGCAAAACTATTTGTCAATGGGTCAAAATGAATAAAAATAGTAACAAACTGTGGGTTATTGCTCATAAAATCGTGAATTTTGGCCTCAGGGGTTATAGCTTACGAAATTGTGAATTTTGGCCACCATATATTTACTTGACATTGGTCAAAATGACTAAAAATAGCCAAAAATCGTGGATTATAGCTCACAAAGTCATGAAGTTTGGCAACCAATAAATTATTTACGGGTTGAAATAACTAAAAATGACCAAAAATCATGGGTTAGCTCACAAGTGAATTTTAAACACCGTGAAATTATTTGCCAACAAGTTGAAATGACTAAAAATGGTAAAATATCATGGGTTATAGCTCATGAAATCTTAATTTTTATCTCCATGCAATTATTTGACAACGGATCGAAACGACCAAAAATGGCCAAAAATTTTGGAATATAGCTCACAAAATAGTGAAGTTTATTATCCACAGAATTATTTACCAATGGATAGAAATAAATAAAAATGGCTAAATTTTGTGCGTAGCTCATGAAATGGTGAAGTTTGGACTCCGCGAAATTATTTGCCAATAGGTTAAAATGATTAATCGTGGATTATAGCTCACAAAATTATGAATTTTGACCTCCGTGAAATTATTTACCAATGTGTTGAAACGACTAAAAATGGTCAAAAATCATGGTTTATAGCTCACGAAATCATTAATTTTGGTCACTGCAAAATTATTTGACAACGGGTCAAAACAACAAAAAATAGCCAAAAATCATAGGTTATAGGCCATGAAATCGTAAATTTTGGTCTTCACGAAATTATTTGCCAACACGTCGAAATTACTAAAAATAGCCAAAAAATTTTCGGTTAAAGCTTACCAAATCATGAAACTTGGACCCTATAAAATTATTTCCTAATGGGTCAAAATGACTAATAAAGGCCAAAAGTTTTGAGTTATATCTCATGAAATCGTGAATTTTGGTCACCGCGAAGTTATTTGGAAAGGGGTCGAACCAACAAAAAATAGCAATAGAAAATGTGGGTAGTTCATGAAATTGTGAATTTTGTCCTCAATAAAATTATTTACCAAATTATTGAAAGAACTAAAAACTTCAAAAAAATTTGTAGTTTATAGCTCATAAAATTGTGAATATTGGCTATCGAGAAACCAACGGGTCAAAATGACTAAAAGCAGTCAAAATTATGGGTAATAACTCAAGAAATCGTAAATTTTAGCATCTGCAAAATTATTTACCAATTGGTCAAAAGGACCAAAAATGGCTAATAATCGTGTGTTATAGCCCAAGAAATCATAAATTTTAGACTCTATAAAATATTTGCTATTAGATCAAAAAGCTTAAAATAGCCAAAATCATGGGTTAGCTCATGAACTAAAAATGGCCAATAATCCTGGGTTATAGCTCATGAAATCATAAATTTTATTCTCTACAAAATTATTTGCTAACAAGTCAAAACGATTGAAAATGGTCAAAAATCATGGTTACAGCTTATGAAATCGTGAATTTTTAACTCTGAAAATTATTTACCAAAAGGTCAAATTAACTAAAAATGGTCAACAATTATGGGTTATATAACTCATGAAATCATAAATTTTGACCTTCATAAAATTATTTGTCAACGTGTCAAAATAACTAAAAATGGCTAAAATTAACGGGTTATAGCTCATGAAATCGTGAATTTGGGCCTCCACAAAATTATTTGCCAACAGGTCGATACGATTAAAAATGGAAAAGTCGCGGGTTATAGCTCATGAAATTGTAAATTTTTTACCTCGGCAAAATTATTTACTAGCAGGTCAAAACGATGAAAAATGGCCAAAGTTGGTGGTCAGCTCATGAAATCGTGAATTTCGACCTACGCAAACTTACTTGCCATTAGGAGAAACTAAAAGAAATCACTAAAACTCATGCATAGTGTCTCATGAAATCATTAAGTTTGGAATCAATAAAATTATTTAACAATGGTTGGAAACGACTAAAAATATCTAGTAATCATTGATTATAACTCATGAAATTGTGAATTATAGCTTTCAGAAAATTATTGACCAATGGGTCAAAATAAGCAAAAACAAAAAATAATCATGGGTCATAGCTCATGAAATCGTTAATCTTGGCTCTATGAAATTATTTACCAATGAATCTGAACAACTAAAAATAAAAAAACGTGGGTTATAGCTCATTTAATTATGAATTTTTAGCCTCCGTAAAATTATTTACCAATGGGTAAGAATGACTAAAATCTGCCAAAAATCATGGGTTATAGCTCATGAAATCGTGAATTTTAGCCTCCGTATACTTATTTATCAATGGGTCAAAATGACTACAAATAGCCAAAACTCATAGGTATAGCTTAAGAAATCGTGAATTTTGGTCACCTCAAAATTATTTGCATAGGGTTGAAAAGACTAAAAATGGCCAAAAGCATGAGTTATATCTCATGAAATCATGAATTTTAACATCTGCTAAATTATTTGTCAATGGGTCAAAACAACTAAGCATAGTAAGAAATTATGAATTGTAACTCATGAAATTGTGAATTTTAGACTTCATGCATTTTTATTCGCCAATGGATCGAAACGACTAAAAATGGGTAAAAATCAAGAGCTATAGTTCATGAAATTTTGTGTTTTGGAGTCCATAAAATTATTTGCCAATGAATCAAAACAACTAAAAATAACCAAAAATCATGGGTCATAGCTCACAAAAAATCGTGAAGTTTGACAACCGTGAAATAATTTGCCAATAGTGCAAAATGACTAATTATAATAAAAAATCATGGGTTATAGCTCACGAAATCGTGAATTTTGGCCACTGCTTTGCCAATGGGCTAAAATGACTAAAAATAAAAAAATAAATTATGCATGAAATATTAAATTTTTGTGTCTACAAAATTATTTGTCAATGGGTCAACACGACTAAAAATAGCCAAAAATCATGGATTATAGCTCATAAAACCGTGAATGTTTTCCTCCACAAATTTATTTACCAATGTGTCAAAATGACTAAAAATGGTCAGTAATCATGGATTATAGCTCATGAACTTGTGAATTTTGACTCTGTGAAATTATTTACTAACTTGTTACAACGACTAAAAAGATTAACAAAATTCTTGGATTATAGCTCAGGAAATCCTTAATCATGGACTCCATAAAAAATTTTCCTATTGGTCAAAACAAACAAATATTGTCAAAAGTCATTAATTGTACCTCATGAAATTGTGATTTTTTAGCTCAGCAAAATTATTTGTCATTTGGTCAAAATGAGTGAAAATACACAAAAATCTTGAATTATAGCTCATTAAATCATGAATCTTGAAAACTTTTATAAATATTTACTATTTGGTCAAAATGACGAATTTTGCAATGTGCATAAATATTTTCCATTTGGTTGGAACAAAAACAATAAATAAAAATTGTGTGTTATAGCTCATGAAATCATGAAGTTTAAAGTCTTCAAAATTATTTTTCATTAGGTCTAAACAAGCAAAAAATGAAAAAAATCATGGGTTATATAATCCATCAAAAAATCGAACTTTAAAGTAGTCATATTTAATTTTCATGGGGTCGATGAACAATTATGGACAAAACTGTGGATTATAGCTCATAAAAATCATGAATATTGAAGTTCGCTTAATTAATTGCTAAATAGTCTAAACGAAAAAATACAAAATTGTGGAGTATAGGCCATAAAAACCATGAATTTTTAAGTATGCATATTTATTTTCCATTAGATCAAAGAATGAAAATTGTTTTTTTTTAAATTCATGGGTTAAAGCCCATTACAACCGCAAATTTTAATAAAAGAAATTTTAATTGTTTATGCATCCAAACTAACAAACATAGACTAAAATCGTGGATATATCTCATGAAAATCGCGTTATAAAATACGTATAATTACTTTCAATTGGGATAATACAAACAAAATTGCCTAAATCGTGAGATATAAGTACATCAAAATCTTGAATTTTGAAGTAGTCATAAATAATTGTCATTAGATCGAATGAACAATCATGCACACAAATCAAGGGTTATAGCTCATGCAAATTGCAAATATTAAGTTTGCACAATTACTTCCTAAATGGACGAAACAAACAACATGGACAAAAATGATAGACTGTAGCCCATGAAAATCATTTGTTTCAAAAGTACACATATTCATTTTCCATTTGGTCAAAAAATAAAAATTATAAAAAATCAAGGGTTATAGCATATAAAAATCATGATTTTGAAGAAGCAAATAAATCGAGACGAATGAAAATTAACAAAAATCATGAGTTAGCACAGAAAAATCATAAATTGTGAAAATGGTTAATAATATCTCATGAATATGAAAAATGGCAAAAATCTTGGATAATATCCTATGAAAATTGCAAATTGCAAAAATCTTGAGTAATAACCCACAAAAATCATGCATTTTAATGTATGCATAACTATTTGTCATTCAGTCGAAACGAGTGAATATGAATAATAATTGCGGGTTACCACCAGGTGTGATACAAAACGGAATTGAGTACTTCATTATTCTAATTCGAATTCAGATTTCAATTCATATTGGGAATTCGAACTCATATCCAAATGCAAAATAAGTTTCGAATTCAACTCATTTGCTTAATTAGATCTTCGTTAAATTTTCACACTGGGGGATTCAAATTCATACCCAAATGCAACGACTAAATTAACCCAAAATTTTCATCAGCGATGACGATCCAGCCACTCTCTATGGTCTCAGGCCTGGGCTTTGACCATCACCGAGAGGGAAGACGCACACACTGAAATGAAGAAAGCAGCCTTAGCTCAATTCAGTAACTTCAAACAATAAGGTCTCACTCGACTAACTACTGCATTTCAAAACCCAAATCCTCTGAAAATTTTGTTCAGCCCAAGAGCTAAGTTCCAAAATGGCATAAACAGCTTAAATATAGCATTAACAAGACAACAAACACAAGTTTGTTACAGAAGTATAGGAGTTAATACAAAAACAAACCCCCAAATGAAACTAAAACAAAAGCCACACTTTGACCACCACCATGTTAAGCTTTTGATATCCGATAGAATTAATCTTTCAACTGACCAAAAGTTCAGCCTGGAATCATGCGTGCTCAAATCTTAGCTAAAGAACTATATTTCAACAAACTAGTGCCCCATTCTCTCCTCCCTCTTCCTCGGAGCACAGGTTATAATCTCATCAACCCTTAGGATCATTTCAGTAGCCTCAGTAGCTGATAATAGTACGGCTTGCTTAACCTTAAAAGATTCTGAGATACCGAGCTTCTCCATATCTCCTACCTGTGTTGCAACAGACAGTTTATAAGATTTTGTACTAAACGCAGGAAAAACAAAACAAAACTACCATGAACTTTTGGGAGTTCCGCAACAAAACAACCATAGAACTTTTTCATTAGGAAAATTTACTGTGAACTTTGAAAACTGAAGAAGAGTATCATGGAATACTGGAAATTATTGGTGGCGTCCTTAACGTCTTTGGTAATATCATTGTTTGTGTCAATCTATCTAAACGTTCATAAGGGTAATGTAAAAGATATATGAGGTACATAATGTTGTCCAAGAAAATGGACATGATAAAATACTGACATTAGCCCCAGCAATATTCACTAATAAAACAATTTTATGGTAGTTTTTTTTCCTTTTGCAAAATATCCCGACATTAGCAACAGTAATATTCTCTAATAAAAAAATTTATGGGTAGTCTTTTTTCGTTTTGCAAAATACCACAAGGTTCACCGTATCTTTGTAAAATTTGCCCGAAAAACAAACAAGATGGAGTATGTTATACTTACACTGCCAGTTATAACATCGATCCCTGCATTACTATTCTCCTTGTGATGTTCAGCACGAAGCTGTGAGATTAACTCAGCACTGTCCAAGCCAGCATTGTCAGCAATGATAGTAGGAATTGCTTGTAGTGCCCGAGAGAAAGCTTCAATAGCATGGGACTTCTTTCCAGGAGTCTTGCGAGCGAGTTCATCCACATCTTTTGCCATCACCATCTCAGGCCACCCACCACCGAGTAAAACTCGGGTGTCATTTACTGTCTGAGAGAGGACACACAGAGCATCGTGCAGGGACCTTTCGGCTTCATCGAGAACATGGTGACTGTCCGGAAACAAAAAATTATGAGTAAATCTATCTCACAAAATAGAAAAGAAAAAGGCAGGAAAGAAAAGGGAAAACTAGTATTTTAAGCCAGAAGTTTGCAGTCTGATAGGGGCAAAGAAATAACTGTCTACTCCTAATCATCATCATCATCATCATAATTCCCTCTTCTATTCTATCATTAAGAGTTAATTCAAACCAAACTCGATGAGTTCTTTCCAATTGAAGAGGACTGACATTGGATGGCTTGCGTAGGTTTACAATTTCATTCACTTGAGAGTTTGAATTTATTTAGGATTCCATCTTGTAAAAGATCCCCTTAAAATTCTATTTAGATCAGGAGTCAAAAGAGCTTTCATTTTCATGCAGTGCTTATATTTTTAACCTGTGTAGAGGCCGAAAGCATTGTTCATAATGATATTGGATTCAGCATCCTTTTACTAATAAAATTCTGAATTCTGTTATTTACCTTGTAAATTCAAAGGCCCCCTAGTGTGTTCTAGTCTTTTTCCCCTTAATATTTTCTTTTCTGTTTTTCACTTTTCACTGTGGAACACGGATGTCATAGCCGTAAATCCAAACAAGGAAAAAAAAAGAGTTTATCGTGCCAGGTAACTTGAAATCTTATTATCTTAGATGTTATTAATATACATGAGCTAAATCATGTTATCTTTTAAATGATCAGGTATCAATGATACCTGACATTAGGTCAAGAGGAAAGTTTGTCATTTCAAGTATGAAGAAACACAGTAACGCCTTAAGTCATCTTGTAATGTAAAAGCATATGACTTATAAACGAAAAGAACTAAAAGTAACACTATCATCAGAATGCTAACATATAATAGAATCCTACTGAGAAGCTTAGGTTAATAATTAGATGTCTAAGAAGGAAGCATACCTTGCACCTCTTAGGACTATGGTACATGCCTGACCCATTTCAACCCCAGAAAAATGGATCAACTTGTCTTCGCCAATCATGATTTCTTCAATAAGCTTGCAATGACCGAGCTTAACAGACTCAGGGTTATCAAAGGTAGATGCAATTTCACCACCAGTGACTAGAGCGAGCCGCTCAATCCCATCAAAATCAGCATGTTCAATGGCAAGTATCCCTGCATCCGCAAAAAGTTCCTCCGGGAAGTTATATATTAACTGTCGATTAACAAAGCAATTGATTCCATGAGCAATGATTTTCTGCACTTTTTCCTTCATTTTCTCCTTCTCAGCTCCCTCAATCTGTGCTACCTTTGCCATTGAATCGACACGAACTCGGGCACCATATATCTTAACTTTGTCAGTGTCCATAGCTGTGTTTGCCACCAAGATATTAGCATTCTCAATTCGTTTAGGTTGGCCAATGCCAATTTTCTTATCAAGAATGAATCTGCATGATCACAGAATTAAAATTGAGTTTAATATCCAAAAAAAAATCTAAACATGTGAACTTCCACACAGAAAGAAAAAAAGGACCAAATTCCGTTAACTTAAATTACGAATTTATATAACGGTGTTTGAACAAGCTGCAGCGAATAGTAATTTATACGATGACAAAAAAAACCGCCAGCTCTACAACAAACAGGTATAAACTATAAAAGATATGGAGTGAAATGGCTCTGAGATAGTTAAGCATCTACGCAAATAGCACGCAAGAATAAATTTTAAGATTTCTATTTGAAAGGAACAGGCAATATCTTTTTATTTCCATTTCTTTCTACGCAACACGAAATTAATCGATTTATTGGTACAAGGTAAAAATGCTAAGAACATATAACAATATGATATAACAAAGTAATTGGATCAGAGGGACTTAAGCAAGCAGTGACATCAAGTAAAACATTCACAAGAGGAACACAAAATAGATTTTTTTTCTTTTTAAGTTTTAAGATGAGAATTATGCATTCCTGAAGCTTGATTTTAGTCATTTTTCAAGAGAAAATGCCTCGAGACACATGCATCGACATACAAAGAATAAATGAAAAATACGCCTCGCTCCTTATTTTGCAACTTGTACATGATTCATGCACTTCTTAAATTGAGTCAAGTTTGGTCCAATTTTTTTATTAATGCCACTTGAAGTGATATGATTAAATCCAAAATGAGACTTAAAATATATAAATTTGAAAGTATAATAGGCAAATATCAAATATAGGTTGTTTATAAGTATATCAACTCAAATATTTTTGTCATTTGTAACTGGGTATATTACAATAAATCTCTTCGTATACTCTGTTTTCTCAAATCATCTAAAAAATTCGACAAAAAACCCCCATCCATGAATGTTAACGAAACCTTTAATTATGTGGTGAAGCTCTGATCTCCAAATCTCCAAATGTCTAAATAGATATTTGCAACTTGGTAGATTCCCAGATGTCTACACTCTAGAACATAGAAAATGGATAGAATTGTGAACCAATGACAAATAAATATGCATACTTTAAAATTCACGATTTTCAAGGGTTACGGCCCACAATTTAGTCTATTTTCGTTAGTGTCAACCCAATGGCAATTAAATTTACTTCATATAATTCTCAAAAAAAATTACTCCATAAAAAGCACGAATTTCATTGGCTAACCCACGAGTTTTGTTAATTTTCACTCTTCGAGCCAGTGACAAATAAGCATGTGTAGTATGAAATTTGTAATTTTCAAGGGCTATAATCCATGATTATTTTCCATTTTTGTTTGTTTTGACCCAACAACAATTAATTGTGCGGACTTCAGTAGTCCTGATTTTCATAAGCTATAACCGATTTGTCCATTCTCGTTCATTAGACCCAATGAAAATTAATTATGACTTCTTAGAAATTCACAATTATGATAAGTTATAACCCATGATTTTGGTAATTTTTTATCAGTAATTATACGTACATTAGAATTCGCAATTATGATGAGTTATAACCCACGATTTTCATAATTTTTGTTCAGTAATTAGATGTACAACAATATTTGCTATTTTCACGAACTATAAACCACGAGTTGACATTTTTTGTTTGTTTTGACCCAATGGAAATCAATTATGAGTACGCTATAAAAATCGCAATTTCCATGGGTTATGGTCCACAAGTTTTTTGGGTTTTCATTTGTTTCAACCCAATGGCCACTACTTATGCAAACTTCAAATTTTGCAAGTTTACGTTCTTCTTTTTTTCTTTTTTTTAACAAGGAAACTTCCCCACAATCCTTAGGAGCATGGGTATCAAACCCCCGGGCCTGGCTACGGGGCAACCCCCAATGCACGGCCTTGGGCATCCCAGAAAATTAAATTCTTATGGATGCTCCCCAAGTGAGTCAAAACTGAGAACATGGAATACTCATAGGTAGCTTACCAACTTGGCTAGACCCTCTTGAGTAATTTTCGTTCGTTTTTTAACAAATGACAAATAAGTATGCATACTTAAATATTCACAATTTTCAAATGTTATAACCCACAATTTTAGTTTATTTTCGTTAGTTTCCACACAATCTCAAATAAATTTACTTTCAGAAAAAAATCACAATTTTCATGGACTAAACCACAATTTTTGTTAATTTTCGTTCTTCAAGCCAATGAAAATAAGTATGCATAGTATGAAACTCGTGATTTTCATGGACTGAAGTGCATGATTTTTTTCCATTTTTGTTCATTTCAAACCAATATCAACTATTTATGCAATCTTCAGTAGTTACGCTTTTCATGAGCTACGATTTTTGTTAATTTTCATTCTTTAACCCAATGACAAGTGTGCATGCTATGAAATTCGTGATTTTCATGGGTTATAGTTCATGATTTTTGTTTAATTTTGCTCATTTCAACCCAAGAGCAATTAATTATGTGAATTTCAATAATCGCGATTTTCATATGCTATAACCTATGCTATTTGTTTGGATTTTCCTTTCTTTCGACCCAACGACAATCAATTATCTTCAAAGTTCACGATTTTCATACGCTACTACCCACGATTTATAAAATTTGAGAATTTCATTGGCTATAACCTACTACTTTTATCAACTCACTATATTTTTTACAAGGTTTTAAATGTAGATGTTGAGTTCATGTCGAACGGCTAAAATTCATGCCGGATAGCAGAAATCGGGGATATGTCGGGTGATGTGTAGTAAATATTAGATTGACATATCGGATAGTGCATATATATAATATAATCTCTTAAATGCAATCTAAACATATTCTTAAATTCTATAGTCTAAACATAAAAAAGTAAATAATATAAGATGTGAATTGTGAATTGGCTATACATTTACTCATTCCAACTAACGATCAATTTAAGCATATCTAATCCACCTATTAGAATTCTGCCTATTACTGTATCAATTTAATACTATAAAACAAATCAACATTTCAACTCAAATATCTAACATATTCCAAGTTTCCAACTCAAATATCTAACTAATATCTAATAATTATCATAAGTCAAAAAATTAATAAAAATGAGACTTAGAAAGGGGGAGAGAGGCTGAGATAGAGAGGGAGAGATGGAGAGAGGGAGAGAGACAGAGAGAGGCTGAAGAGGGAGAGATGGAGAGGGATGGAGAGCGATGGAGAGGGGGCTAGAGAGACTGCGAGGGAGAGAGATAGACTCAGAGAGAGATGTAGAGAGAGAGAGACAGATAAAGAGGGATAGAGAGCTGACTGAGAGAAGAGACTGAGAAGGGACAGAGAGGTAAGAAGAGTGACTACCTGTGCATTCTCCTGAAAGATTAATGAAGGCATGAAGCGCCAATTTCATGTGAAGCCCTACTTTTGAAATGGTGAGAGAACGAGAGAGAGAGAGAGAGACATCGAGTACAATTTAAGACCTGAAATTGCGCCCGATTCGAAGCCCAAAAAAATATACGCCATCGAAGGTGCCAGGTCGTTGTGGTTTGAGATCAAACCCGGCCGCCATGTCCGACATGGCACCAGTTATTTAAAACACTGTTTTTCAACCTAATGGCAACTAAGTTTTTTTCCTTAAAATTTTGTGATTTTCATGGGCTATAACAAACGATTAAGTTGTTTTCCTTAAATATTTGTGATTTTCATGGGCTATAACAAACGATTCTTGTCGAGTATCGTTCTTTGACCCAATGGCAAATAAGTGTGTACCAAAAAATCCACGATTTTCATGGGCTTTAACCTACGAATTATGTCTATTTTGTGGTTTTCGCTGCAAAAATCACAATTTTCACAGGTTATTGCCTTTCATCTGTTTTGACGACCCAATAACTAATTACGTGTACTTCAAATTTTCAATATTTGTGCGCTACAAGTCACGAGTTTTTTTTACTTTTTAGTTTTCGTTCTTTCAAATAAGTTATAACAACAGGAAAGGATAGAAAATGCAGCAACATAGAAGACAATAGCCAGCAGTAAGCATACAATAGTAGGATACTATGTCAAGCATAACTCACAATTAAACAATGAAGAACCAAAAAGACATAATATCTATCAGATAAAGACTTTGTAGGCAATAAGCACCAATTATAGAAACTTAAGCTTTCACTAGGAAACGAAGAACATGAGGGGTAATTAATTCACCCCCATAAGGCCATAACCTTAATGAGACACAACGCACCAATTTACATTTTTCCTAGCCAGCAGTTTGCTAAAATATGGCATCACGAACCCCAAAAAAAAAAGAAACCAGAGACTAATAGTACCCAAAAAAATGCCAGAGACTAATAGTAAAAAACGATGAATATGAAAAGATATGCAAACTGATATTATGCCCCCAAAATTAAAAAGCTAATTACGTGTAAATAGGTGAATAAGTGCATGAACCATGGATGCTGGAGCAATCATCAAAAAAAAAAAAAAATTAAAAAGACCAATGCTGTAAATTCTACCCTTCGTCTAAAAATGAATCCTTCAAGGAACCTCCAGCCTTCTTGATTATTTGAATTGACTCCAAATTTGTACTACCCTGCCATAAAAAATGCAGAAATATCACTTAAACGTTAGCATACAACAAGAAGAAAACAATATAATGGGAACCCATCATACACAATCCTTACAACTTTGAAGAAAAATATTAGCCATGTGGTTATATAGCTATGGCCATAAACATGTACAACAAAAGGAGGGATCCGCGACCCAAACAAAAACAATCATGTCACTAAGCTGTTGAGTGAGCATAAAGTAATATTAGTATGAAAGAATTTAGTTAGTAAGGAAAGATTATTCTCCAAATACCACTATAATTTAGCAACAGTTATTTACTCAAAACAACTGATAAAAAGATTTCAAGTTGCAATTTGAGCATGATCTCAAGGAAATGTCAAAACATTTCTTTTATCAAAATTAACTCCTGGACGAGTCCAGCATAGCTGGTTTAAACAGTCCATATCAAGTGCAACACATTAGGGTCAATACTAAGATGATAAATATAATGCTAAATCATACTTCCTTCAGTTTTAAACTATCAACTCAAAACCAAAATCTTTAGAAAATAAGAACCCAAGTTTTTCAAGAAAGAAATTTGTAAGATACGCTAGCAGCTTAAATAAGAGGTATTCTACAACTCAGTACTGGATCCATCAAAAGGCTGCAACATTATAAGAAAGAGAATCAGGTGTACAATGTAAGGAAAGCAGTTACCTTAAGCCTCATAACAGCATCAACTGCAAGTGTAGCAAAGTGTTCCTTGTCCTGGGAGAGAATTTTTGAACTCAAAGTTGTCATTGCAATGTTCATCAAATCTGACTTGAATTTCTCTGCATTTCAATACAAGAATAGCACACATAAAGATACACACAAGAAATGCTGGATCACATTAAATAGAGTGGGCAAAGCGCATGCTAGTGCTACGTACTGCTCCTACTGACCAATGGTATAACCCAAAGCTTCTATTAAATGGTTAGGATCTTTACTTCAGCCATCCACGCCCTAATCAGTTTTTATTTAGCTATTTTAATTTCACTTTGTGGGCTTAGAGTTGAATGCAATTCTCTTTACAATGCTGTGCTGAATCTGCTCAACTTCAAGTGGTATAAACATTAACTGATTGTTACCTGGATCTTGTTTGTTATCCTTGGCTTTCTTTGACAATGCATTCCGTGCACATTCTGCAGCCATTCTGTAACCTAAGAAACAACAGAAGTTTCAAAACACACCAAAAAGAATCATACATATACAGCAAACAGCAATACAAATATTAAACATAATAATCCTACTGCACTCAAAAAAAGGAGACATGAATATAAATCATCTATTCGTGAGCCAGCTAGAATATGACCCCAAACCAAGTTTAGGTAAACCAAGTAAACTTTGACAGGGACTCAAAATTGGAATAACCATGCTAAACATATGGCAAAAGTATACAAACTAAAACTGCAAGCACTACATTAAACAGAATTGCCTTTTAAAGAATATGCACCTTGAAATAAGCTTTCCAGCAACAAATTTGTCAAGTAAGCCTTAGAACATACCTGCTATAATAGTCATGGGATGAATCTTTGTCATGATTAACTTTTCAGCTTCCCTCAATAGCTCTCCAGCCAAAACAACAACAGATGTTGTCCCATCACCCACTTCATCATCTTGAACTTTCGAAATATCTAAGTCTTGAATTAAGGACAAATATTCACTCCTGTCATATTTTATCAACAGAAAGGACCGACACATAATACTTGTAAATGTTCTTACAAACCTAGAAATTAGTTTTTTAACTGTAAGTCAAAGGAATCGTATGAAGCAATTACAATGTCAGGCAGATATGAAGGGTTTGACATGTAGTTTAATTGTTTAAATTAGGAGCGCAGAGACAAGAATCGTGCCTGACTATTTGCACATTACCAATATGATTACTTACTGGCACCCGAAAATGTAAAGAGGATACCAACAAGAACTTTTGCAGCAGGGTTATCAATATGAAGTGACTTTAAGATAGTAGCACCATCATTGGTGACTGTAACAGTACGCCCCCTCCCAGTGGACTGCAAAATTTTGTCCTACATTCAAGTGTATTTAATCACAAGGTTAATTCATTAATCAAAAGTGAAAAGCCAGAATCAAATAAGATATTAATTTGAAAGTCCATATACCATTCCCTTTGGCCCTAAAGTCGTCTTAACTAAATCAGCAATTGACACTGCACCAACATGTGTAACCTGCACCAAAGATAAAAACAGCAACCAAAAAAAAGATGGGTAAACAGCTCAAGTATATGCAAGAGATGTAGACATATAACATCAAGCAATGCAAATCCAAACCTATTATTTCTCTAATGGTGTGTTATCTTTACTATAGCAAATAGCATACAACTCTCAAGTGTTTTTTAATATCTAAAAAAGAAATTCAGATATGCCTGTTTATAGTCCCTTAGTGCACACAAATCTCTCAGAATACTGTATATTCAACTTTTTTTAAATAGGAATTCGAGCATTAATAAAATGGGTGATGAAGTCAAATGAGGTACCTTTCCGGGAATTTTTTTAAAGAAACAGAAGGATTTACAAATTATTTGTAAAATACATAATGAAATATTGTTTGCATTACTGGAAAACCATATAAGGGTGCTTGCTAAATGAGTACTAAGTTTGGATGTCAAAATGATCCAAGTTAATGTGTTCATACAACCTTCAGACGTTATGATACATTGATATTCACACTAAGAAACAAACTGTGAATGCACCATTTAAGTCTAGATTCAAAGTTGACACTAGTAAAATAAATAAATCAAACCATGTAGGAAGGACGCCGAACTTGGGGATTATACTTGATGAGAAATTGACTTAACCCATTTCTACGTTAACCTATTTAATTCATTTCAAGTAAAAATGTATTAAATTGGACAATTTGTTTCATAAGATTTAAATTATCCTTGAGCTCTTTGTTAGAGATTTGGGAGAGAAGTATTAAGCTTTTCTTTACACAAAATGTTTATTTCTTGAACTGTTTAAAGAGGTGGATTACTAAACAAAATGAGAGATTAACTCTTTTTAACCTGCGTAAGACGGGTTACCTTGTTCTCCTCATATAGAATTTGTTTTTTGTGTTTGGAAGGTTAAGAAGGGGCTACTCCCTTTTAACTTATTATTTAACCCGTTGCTAAACAATACCTTAAAAGATAATAAAGACTAAAAACTATTTGGCTAATTTGACCACCACTTATTTGTATCATAACCCCACAGACTATAGGTTAATGTTTATTTATGGGAAGGAGGGAGCATACCAGTGCTACTTAATTCATTAAGCTACAAGATGGATTTCGAACATAAGTGACCAGTTTGTCCTAAGTTGCAGACTGTATTTGACCTTGTCTGCCAATAGCCCAAGACAAAGTTTAACTTATATCTCTCATTTTGTGTCCAGTATGAAAACACAAAACAAAAGCTCAAGGCTGTGACAAATGATGAAACTCGTTAAATATGTTGGTCGCCCTTCCAATCTTTGACGACACCTGAACATAAAGGAACAAGAGCAAGAACAGTTGAAGTATCCAATCCAGTGTTGTACAAAGTGGGGGAAAGAGCTAAGAAAAGCGGTAGTGGCACCTTCCCGCTCCGCTGAGGCCCAAAGCAGACCTATTAAGCGGCTAAGCTGCATTCGTCACGCAAGCGCACCCAAAAGCACTTTCCAGAAGAAAGTGCCTAAAATCCACCCAGAGCAGTGACGCAGTCCACACTAGTGTTAAGCAGTTGGACGCTTTTCGTGGTATTTTTTCCATGCTTACATGGATCTTTTTTCCCTTTTCTTCTGAGAGGATTCTACTTGAAATTTGGAATAAACTTACAAAAATTTAATGATGATTGCATTTAAGAGGCATGCTTTCTTCCATTTGATAATTTATGGCTAAAATACCAAATTGGCCTAAAAAGTAAGACCCCTTCACCACTTTGGCCTAAAAAGTGACACCAACGACACTTTTGGCCTAAAAATTGACAAATTGGCGATCGTCGAAGACAAATTTTAAATGAAGGAATTTTTCCATATATACCCCTCAAATCTCCCATATTTTCAGATATACCGCTCAAGTTCTAAATTTTGTATAAAAAAACTCCTCTCCCTCCCTTCCCACCATCTCCTCCCTCCTTCCTACCATCTCCGCCATTCTTTTCTCTTTCCAATCCTCAACCTCCCCTCCTGTCTCCCACTCTCTCCCTCACTTCTCATATCCTCACTCTCACCTCCTCCTTTCCCTCTTTCTCCAACCCCACATCTTCTTAACCTCTCTCTCCTCTCTTTCTCTCTCTCCCCTCACCTCCATTCCCTCCTAATGCTTCAGGTAGAATGTTTGATGTTGTGTGTGGGAGAAGAAAACGAAGTTGGGCTTTTGATGATTAGAGGGTGAAGAAAAAGTGAGCGGAGCAAGGAGGGAGAGCAACTGGGAGAGAGGAAGAGGATGTTGGATTTTTGGTAGAATTTTTTATCTTGGGTCTAAGAAAGGAACAAGAGGTTGGATTTTTTTTATGATTGGAGGGTGAAGGAGTCGACGAAGCAAGCAGAGAGAGGAAGTGGGAGAGATGAGGGAAGGTTGGGGATTGAGAGGAGAAAACAAGGGAGGAGAGGTGGAAAGGAGAAGGTAAGAGTGGGGACAAGGAAAAGGAGGGAGAAAAATGAGAGAGAGAGGAGGGAAGGTTAGGGATCTGGAGGAGAAGAGAATGAAGGAGATGGTGGGAAGGAGGAGGGAGCAGATGGTGAGAAGGGAGAGGTTTTTTTACAAATTTCTGAATTTGGTGAGGGGAGGGGTTGAATCCGAAAAATATGAGAGAATAAGGGGTCTATATGCAAAAATCCCTTACTATTTCGTTACAACTTGCCTCTGGCGATTAGAAAGGCCTATGTGATGCCAATTTGTCACTTTTTAGGTCAATGTCTCGCCAATGTCACTTTTTAGGCCAAAGTGGTAAAGAAGTGTCCCTTTTAGGCCAATATGGTATTCTAGCCGATAATTTAACTTGTTGACAATTTAATGTGCATATCAAACGCATATTAACTATCACATTACAATGTGAATATTATTTAACAATATTGCGTGATTTAATATAAGTATTGTTACACATCTATTTCATGCTTTTGTTCTGTTTAAATAACCAAATATGCATTTTTAGAATTTTTCCACCAAAGTTTACTTGTTTTATAACGTTCAGATTTTGTCCTTTTTTCTTATTCTTTGGAACTTTTACCCGTAATTAAATTTTTAAAAAATTGACCTTGCACTTTTTTTTGCTTAAGTCCCAAAAAGCAGAAGCAGCACCTTGCCACTTTGCTTAGCTTTGCACTTTTCCCAACCTTGGTCTCATCATAAAGAATGACCCAAAGACAAGGGGAAAACCTGATAGTACACCTTCCCATACCCTTAATCTAGTGAGAGGCTCTGAAAACCTGATAGTACACCTTCCCATACCCTTAATCTAGTGAGAGGCTCTGAAATCACTCCCAAAAAGGTAGGCCAAAATTGACATGAAGAACTAGAAATTGCTCTAAGTACCACGCTTGAAAACCATCTCAACTAACTTCTTGCTTTCATTCATAATGTACATTAGCTTATTCTCATTCACTTATTGGGTTAAAAATTTTACTACTGAAAATCGAATGAGTTTGTTAATCTACTTTTATTCAATTATTGTGTCTAGTTTCCATGGTTTTACATGGAGGCACAGAAAGTTACGCATAACAGAACCGAGAACCCACAACAAAGGCTGTGCACTTTTCTAGCTACCAACATTGTTATAATTCACGATTTTCCATTTGTAAATTAAAACACACATATGTCAGACAAGCTCAGTTACCAAGCTTAAGGTCATTACAATCAGAGAATGTAATGACAACTCACATCACAACTACTTCACCGCAAACTGAGCAAATATGTTCAAAGAATCAGATTTCTCATTCATATATCATCATGCAATTAATCAGAACAATAAGATAATCAATATTTACGACTCCAGGTTAATTGACATCAAATTAAGATAGTTTCTACCCAATTCCGCAACGATTACAGAGGAAGGAAGATTTACCATTCTAGCTCGCTCTCCCTTCTCTTCAGTCGCTTCATCTTTAAAAAGCCGCTGCACACGCAATCATTCAGAAAAAAAAAACATCAGATCCAAAAAAAATTTGATTAAAAAAATTTAAAGACCAGCAAAAAAGGCCAGATCCTGAAACCATACCGCCATTAGAGCAGCAACAGGTGAGCTCCGAAAACTGGTGAAGATCGAACGCGATGAGAATCGGGAGAGATCAAAAGAGAAGAGGGATCGAAGTGAAAGCGAAACCGATCGCCTTCTCCCTCTTCAGCCAAGCTTTTTGGGGTTTGAACTGAAACCCTAGAAAACCCTAGAATGCTCTCTCACTTCTCGTGGGCGGGCAGGACAAAGGGTTTTAAGCGGGTCGGGTAGATAGGGATCGGGCCCAGAACACTGATTTTAAAAATCGAATGCAATGATTCACTCTATTTTTCAGAGAAATGTTCAGATATTTAAATAGCTCCTCATTGCGTGACCCATATAATTTTCTCTTTTTCTTTTTTTCCTTTTTTTTTTTTTTTTTTTTGGGTTTTCCTCGTACTCAGCTATGGATGCACACATATATTTCGTTGTTATCTGATTCGTACCCATATTTGATTTTGACGAAAATGGAGTAGAGATTATTCTTACTGAATGATATCAAAATTCATATTCATACATGTGTTTAGTGAGCGAATACAAAGATAATAAGTATCATATTCGATTCCTACCCGATTCGTATGCAGCCTAAAACTATTTTAGGCCGGAAGGCGTTAGTTGTTGGTCACCGATTTATAGCGCAGCACACTTTAGCTTTTTTTTTTTTTGGGATGTTATAGATTTAGATTTGAATTGTGACGACTATTTTTCCATTTCTAGGGCGTTTATAAAAGATTTTCAAGAGCATGAAATATCAAATCAAATGATCATGAGATATCAAATGGGCGAAAATAAACTTTGAGTACCAAATTTCAAAACGGGACGCTTTGAGGTACAAAGTGCAACTAAGCCTTATTTTTTCGTCAAACGTGTGCTAAATTTGGCTACTTAATGGACCTTAAATAGAAGCTAATGGTGTGTTTGGCAACTTCACATCATTTCAGTTAAGGCCTTAACAGGGCTAAGATTGAACCAAGATAGAGGTGGCCCAAAGATAATCTAGATAAGAGTCTCTTTTTCGAACTAAAAATAACAAGCTCAATCTTGTACAAGCTTTTGCCAAACACATTATAAATCCTTATCCAAATTAATGCTCTTATCCAAATTAGTGAAGGAGTTGTCAAACAAGCCCCTAAGTAGGGGTGGAAATTAACCAAATAATTAACAAATAGTTCGATAATTGTTCGAGTAACTATCCGGTCATATTCGATTCGGTATTTCATTTACCGCTAAACAAATCATACTCCCTTTAAAAGCATGAGTTCGGGAAAATCTTTCGGTAGACAAAACTACCCTTGAAATTTAAATACTAATCCATTAAGCAAGAGTAAGTTGATTTATTTTTATCCATAACCGTGCTTTGATAATTTATCCATAACCGTGCTTTGATAGGAGTAGAATTAAAATATTTATCTATAATCGTGCTTTGATAGGAATAGAATTCCTAAGATTCAATTTAGTGCATTTATATCAAATATAACAATGCCTTTATTTAAAAATATTTATACATAACCCAACTTCAATGCTAAAACGAACACACAAATGAATGTAGACTAAATAGGCTCTAATGAGGCCTACTAACACTTTGCAGGTGGCGTCATATTACACTAACGTGTTTTGATAGGAATACGAATCCTACAATAGGATTTAATGCCTTTATTTAAAAATATTTATGCATAATCGTGCTTTGACCCTAAACATAGTAATTCCTTTGTTATTTTCTTTTTATTAGATTAGATTAGATTATTTTTATGTAATTAATTATAATGTATGTTTGATCTTTTTTTCATATCAAGTCTATGTTCTTCTTATTAGATTAGATTAGATTATTTTAAAATAGATAATTATATTATATATTTGATCTTTTTTCAGATCTAGAAATTATAATAATTTTCATAGTAATTTCATCTCTTTCAAC
>JBAKGM010000233.1:932578-974065 GCA_037177215.1 Asparagus racemosus | reverse complement strand
AGTGAGAGAGAGAGGCTAATAGACTAATAGGGCGGGGCATGATGATTATAGGTAAGGTACTGTAGCATAGACATCGGCTGCACTATAGATATAGGGGTGGTACTATATATAGGATTGTTGCACTGTAGATGGTGTGACAAGGGTTGTTTGGTTAGTTTCCTAAAAGCTCAGAAAAAGAAATGGAAATAAGAAAATAGCATGGAAGGACAATGTAGAACCCCATTTCCTTATTTTTAAGTCTATTTCTGTGCTTTTTTTTATAGGAATTGGGTTTCTATGTTTTTGGGGTCCACTTACCTATTCACATCTCTATATAATTATGACACCTACAATGCTTTCCCCTTTTTTCATTAGAACCAAACAAGAGAAGTGGAAACAACTTCAAGAAATGGTTTCTAAAAATTGTTTTCCGCAAAGAGCCTGTTTGGTTCATTTCTTTAAAAAAAGAAAAATACAAAATTATGTTGAAAACCATTTCAGTGCATTTCAAAGGATTTCTTGGAATTGATTTTTTTGGTTTGTTTCGCCTTGAAATCATAGGCCGTAAAGTATTGTTTCCTATTTTTTTAGTTTGTTTCAACATCCAAATAACAAGAAATTTGATAAGCCTTTTTTATTTTCTCAATTTTCTAGGTTTGGTAGGCAATAAAATATAACAGGAAATGTTCTCGCGGGTCTCAAAAAGTGAGCGAAACATTATTTTAGTCAAAATCAATTCATTTCTCACTTATTTCAGCCACTTTAGGTCTGAAATAGGTTTTCTACAAAATTTAACGCGACACCCTATTTCTAAGCTCTATTTTTTAATGCCCTTAACGAACCAAACACTGGAAATAGAAATGAAGTGTAATCAATATCTAAAAGCTGGAGCTGCGGTCAGGTCCTAAAAGCTCCATTTACTCTTTCTTTTTTTTTTTCCGCCAAACAAACAGACCCTTATTCTATCCTATCCAAACAGGCCCTTAGAAAAAGTCAACGGGCAAACTCCCAAACTCCCAGCACTCAAATCCCTTGCTCACTTCCTAGTCAAAGTTCAAAAGCCAACGAGAGAGAGTAAGAGAGAGAGAGAGAGAGAGAGAGAGATAGCAGAAGCTTAGACCCATGGAGATGAAGCCCGTGGAGATGAAGCCCACAGAAATCAGCAGCTCTAAGATGTTCAATGGCTACAACAAGAGATACAAGCACTTCAGCCCCACCGTCGGCTGCTACATGAACTTCTCCATCTTTTTCCCCCCTCCTTCCCCTCCCCAAAAAACCCCAGTAAGTCTCTCTCTATCCTCTTCCAATTTCATGCGTATTCATTTTGGATTTCATATGTTTGATGAATTTAAGAATCTGGGTTCTATGACTAACTATACCATATAGCTCACTACCACTCTCTAAACTGTACTCTTTGTACTGATGCATTGCTATATTTGCACTGACTTAGAATTGATACTAAGTAAAATGCCATTCTTTCTTAGGATGGTTTTCTATAGATTTCAATGAGTTTACCTATCTGAGTTTCATCTTTTTTTTGTGCAGATATTTTAACTGTTTTCACCGATTTTTCCTGTCTACAATGGTTGTATATAGTGTTTGCACTAAATTAAAATTGATAGCGGAATGCGTGCCAAATTTTGCCTCCACTATATACGAGTTCTATATAGGGATGCACAAAAATATCCGCATCTAAGGAAATATTTGTATCCTTTAGGATCTGGATATGGTTACGAAAATCTGTAACCAATAGGTTATGGTTGTGGATATGATTATGTACTGAAATATCCGGATCTGTATCCGAATATATATTGGTCATATTGTTGCAACAATTTTAATCCTTATATTAATGAATTTGAGGTTAATTCTGATGATCAAGATATCTAATCTTAGCTTTTTAGATATAACAAACATAGTAATGAACTCTCTTGTATCATATGAGCTATATATTTTTTCATTATTATCTAGTTTTCTCATATCCGTTTTGTATCTGCATGTATATCCGCTTATATATCCACATGCATATATGTGTCCAATTATTGCAGATATAGATATGAATTTTCCTTACCGAAGCATATCCATAACCGTTTCCTTACCGAGGCATAACCATAACCGTATCCGTAATTGGTAAGTGGATACGGATATGGTAAGCATCATATCCGAGCGGTATCCGAACCATATGCACCCCTAGTTCTATGGAGGTCGTCTGTAGGAAATTTTCCCATTTCAGATATTTGATGAGTTTATCTGCAGGCTTTGTCTATGAGTATCTTATACTAGTTCAATATTTGTTCACTGATATTTAGTTTGTGCATTGAGATTTACTTGTTTATGTTGTCTAGCATTGTTTCATTGGTTTAAGATTAATACCGAATATGTGTCACTCCCTTCCTATATGATTTTCTAGGATCCTCCATAGGTTTTTTCCCCCTTTTTCCATTTCATATATTTGATGACAGTAATAATTTTTACATCTCTATCAGTTGTCTCTGAGATTCATTAAAAATCTCTAGTGAGTACAACTGATTTTTGTACTGTTTGTACTATTTTAGTACTCCATTAATACTGATTTTTTTAAAACTCATTTCATACATGTGATTAATTTACCCATTTTGCTTTTGTATATAACTCACTACAAACTAATAGGTCCTTTACTATCTTTCTGGGGTCCAATGCACTGATGAGACCTTCATCCTTCAAGCTGGGGCTCAGAGGACTGCATCTGCTCAAGGGATTGCTCTTGTTGTTCCTGATACATCTCCAAGTAATTTGCCCTTTTTTTTTCCTTTCAAAATGGGGTTCAATGAAATTGTTGCCAATGGTATTTATTTACTAATCAATTTTTGACTAAATGTAGGAGGCCTTAATGTACAGGGAGAAGCAGCTAGCTGGGATTTTGGTGTAGGTATGTATGAAAGCTATTGCATTTTCATAGCATGTTGTTTGGAGCTTGGCTTTATGATAAAACTGAATGTTCACTGAAATCATGGTAGTCATGGTAGTTTTGTAAAACATAAAATAACGTTCATGATATTTAATTCATATGTAGCTTCCTGAAAGTTTAATTCTTGATTTGACATAATGTGGGCGTTATGTAATTTGATTGGAAGATCGCGAACTTATCAATGGTTATTGTATATGAGGGGAATTCGAAGCAAAGATCAGTTCATGCCTTTTTTCTCCCCTCTCTTTTCTTGTCCTACTAGGAGCTGGATTTTATCTAAATGCTACCACGGAGAAGTGGAAAAATTGGAGAATGTATGACTATGTAGTTAAGGAATTGCCGAAAATTCTAAGTGAAAACTTTGAAGAACTTGATACTTCACAAGCATCCGTTTTTGGGCATTCAATGGGTGGGCATGGAGCACTTACAATTTACTTGAAGAACCTTGACAAGTACAAGGTACTACGTTGTTTTAAATTTCGTGTTAGTGCAAATAAAACTTCTGATCTACTCTTTGCTTGTTTGCATGCTCAATAGCTTTTTCATGTGGATTATCTGAAACTGAACCATCATTTTTATATCCTTTTAATGCCTATTTAAATAGAAGAGAAGCAGGAGAATCGGCTGGATATTTTTTCCCCAAAATAATCACATGTTAGTCATGTGACACAAGTTTAACGAAATCTCTAAGCGTCGACTAATTGTAGCTTTCTTCCTTTTGCAGTCAGTATCAGGCTTAGCGCCGATGGTCAATCCTACAAAGTCTCCTATAGGACAAAAAGTTCTCTCAAACTATTTGGGGGCTAACAAGTCAGATTGGGAGGTAAGCTTCCTATGATAATTCTGACATGAACTTTTAATTTTGCCCATGAACCTTATGTACTATATATATCTTCTATACTTCCCCATGAATTTTCTGAATTGATAGATATAATAATGAGGGTAGTTTAGATCTTTCATCCAAGATGTGAATGCAGTATCAACAATGCTTGTTACTTTCAGGAGTATGATGCTACCTGCTTGATTGCAAACCATAACAAATTTTCCTATCCTATCCTAATCGACCAGGTATGGACATTTTTCTGATAGTAGGTCGTATTTTTCTGCTGATTTAAAGGTTTATATTATTTTTCTTAAATAAAAATAGTTTATGGCATTTTTTTGTGTAAAACCGATATACAAACTTATGTTGATAATGTGGTCTACAGGGTGAGGATGACCAATTTCTGCATGATCAGCTTCTGGTAAGCAATTTTCAGGAAGCCTGCAAGAGTGTTGGCGCTCCTCTAGTCCTCAGGATGCAACCTGGCTATGACCATAGCTACTATTTCGTCGCAACTTTTGTCGACGATCACATTCATCACCACGCCAAAATACTTAAATCAGCGTGAATCAAATCTCGGTGTGTGTGTGTGACTGTTATCCTTTTGTGACATTATCTCGATATTTGTCTGGTGGTCGTTAAAACTGCAGGTGTTTGTGTTTGTTATACCTCTGTGATACCATCTTCATATTGTCTGCTGGTTGTTAAACTGCGTGTATCTTTGATTGTTATCCTTCTGCAATTTATCTCGATATTTGTCTAGTGGTTGTTAGACTGCCTTGGCATGTTCCTTGTTTTTTGGGGTTAATTGCAGATAGACCCATGTACTATCACCAAATTGAACTTACTACCCACATAATTCTATTGTTGCAGATAATCCCCCCGGGTGAAATACTTTTGACTCTTTTACCTTCAAGGAGTTTATTTATCAAAGAGCGATTATCTCTCTCTAAGGGCATCAGAGTCACGGAGTTCATTTATCAAAGACCGATTTCCTCTTTCTCCGAGGGTAGCAGGGTCAAACAAATGTCACTTAAAGATTCTATTTGCAGCTATAGACCTGCATGGGTAAGTTCAATTTGGGGTCTATCCACAATTAACCCTTCTGAATTTTATGGTGGATGATATCTGTTGAATCTTCATTAACTTTCAAGTTTTCTATCTTAGAACTGTCACAATCTTAATAAGATGCATTTATATGCCTTTTAATTCAAGAATTGTTATTCAGGTTTTGCTGAAAAAAGATTTTTCTGTTGTGTCATCTTCTTTTTTGTTGTGAACAGATGAACTTACCTGCTATACATTTTGCTTGTCACATTCTGAAAAAAGGACATTTAGACTATTGTTATTGGCGAAGGAAATTTGGTTCGGATTTGAAAGTTGAGGGGAAATTAATTCTCTTTTCTCTTTTCTTTTTTTTTTTCTATTTTTGCTTGCTTTCAATTTTCTGACCTAATTAGCTAAAAATCTAAACACTTGGCTTCCAACTTTTGGCTAACCAAAAATTGATGCTTCAAAGGATACAGCAATGGCCATAGCATGTGACAGATTAAAAATTATCACACGCTGTGCATGGCCTTGAATTCAAAGATGCAGTCTCTTTTTGAGAAATTCCCACTATTTTCAACTTAATACTTTTTCTTCACTTTCACAACTTTGGCTACGTGGTTTTATTATAGCTGAAGTCAACTGGATTTTGATCCTTTATTTAAATAGATAGGAATCTAGAAATCGACGTGGTAAACCTCACTCATATCAGGGTGATACAACCCAAAATTCTGCTCAATCCCAGGTTTCTTCAGGTTCTCATTGAACAATGCAAACAAATAAGTCTCAGTCCCTTTACCAGGCCTCTTCGGCGTTCCTGCATTCCCATTTACATGCTTCACCAAATTATTATTGTACGTCATCGCATTTTCAATCGTCGCTCCTCGCTCATTGCCTCCCGATGGCCAACCAGTCTCTGAGACGATAACCTCCACATGATTGCCCCCCATCTTTTCCAACGCCGAATATATAGAATCCACTATTGCATCAAACATATTTGTGTATCCCAATGATCCATCTTGCACAAAAATGTTTCTCTCTTTGAAGAGTACATAGTCTAATGACATGCTCTTGTCACCTTTGTAGGCGTAGTATGGATAAATATTTACGAGGAATGGAGTGTTTTTAGATGCCAGGAATGAGATCATCGGCTTCATGATTGGAGCTAAAGCTTCAGAGAATGCGCCCTGGAAAGAACAATAGACATAAATTAGCATTTTTTGAAAAATTTAAAAAAATTGGGCCATGACTAAAGTTTCAAATTGACGTTGAAGAATAGATTGCAGGATGATCATAGTCAGAACGAAAAGATGTAAAGACCAGGAAAAAGTGGACTTTTTTTTGAAAATTGAAAAAAGAGTTTTTAAAACGAGGACAGTTTAGAAACCCCCCCCCCCCACCCCACCCCACACACACACACACACACAAAAACCTCGTCAGTACCTTCAACAGCACGTATCACCCCTCAACTCATTGATTGGCATTTACTGTCCTAGCAACAAACACAACGTCAGATGTAATAAGTGCTAACAAACAAGTTTTATCCTCTTAGAAATTTTTCTGTAGAGCTGTGTCCTCATACACTGGACCTAAAGTGCACCAAGAATGAGTATTAATTGGAATAGTGTTAGTATTAAGAGTTGCCTTGGCAAGCCTGAACCCAAGATACATTGGATGACAGAAAGTATACTAAATACTCGGTTACTAAAAGATTTTGTTAAAGAGCATATACTACAAATATACATGATTTAAGAACTAACCTAGATTTTGAAAAAGGTCAATTGCACCTAGGTATCCTGAGGTATGGTATAATTATACAGCTGATCCTAGATTCTATCTATCTCCCCGGGGAACCCTGAGATTAATTATTGTAATTGTAAGGGTGACCCTTGAGTTTTTTTTTCCTTCTCAAGTTACTTGTGTAGTACAATCAGCAATCTCAGGCTTGGCCCTGTAAATATAGAGACTCCAGCTCCGCCTTGCAATTGCACCACGCCTCAAGGTGACAGAATGTAATTAATCCTTTTGAAAAATATTTTTTTGAGCAATACCTCTGATAATCATTATGGTAATGGCATAAATGGAAATAAATCTCAAAGATCATAGATAATGCAGATACACACCTGAGATGGAGGGTATGAGACACCAAGAACTCCAAGAGAAACAGAAGTTGACACGGGAATTTTCAGGTTCAATGCAGAAAGAGCAGCATCAAGGTTCTTCATCGCTGGAACTACGTGCACTGCCAAGTCCCCGGGTATGACTTCATTTGCTGCAGTGATGCAACGAAAGGTGACTGAGTTTGCGTGAGGGAGAACATTGGTTTGGACCCATTGAGTGGCGAAGGATGGATCAGAAGCGAGACGAGGGAGGTCAGCATTTAGGGTTCCAACGATTACTTCGATGCCTGAATTGTGAAGAGCTTCGAGGACATTTGGGTTGGGTTCGAAGAGGCGAATTTTGTTTATGTTTCGAGATTTAAGGAGGGAGACTACTTGGTTTGGTGGAGGGAGGTTGTCGCCGAGTAGTCCATAGTTCACACCGACACTTGAGCCTCCTGCATTCAACATTTAAGTTTCAACATCATATATTATTGTATGTTTAGGACGAAGGAAGAGTCAGATGCTTCTTGTATCTATAAGTAAAGGGCTATTTGCAGATAGACCCTCTGTACTAGAGCCAAATTTAACTTATTACCCCTGTAATTCTATTGTTGCAGATAGACCCCTTAGTGAAATTTTTTGACCCTTTCAGGGGGTCTATCTGCAACAATAGATTTTTACACAGGGAGTCTATCTGCAGCAATAGAACCACAGCAGTAGTGAGTTTAATTGGCGATAGTATAGGGGGTTTATCTGCAATTACCCATTATTAAAAGATAAATAAACTCTCTTTTGGGAGTAATTCCTTCGTTAATAAGGCAGACCATAAGTTTTCATGTAATATATCATTCTGAACTGTACACAAAATAATAAGATATGCATTTCCGAGCAAATATTTTTAAAAACATAATTATGCATCAGGATCATGCAATCAAAATCACTGTCCATACCCGAATGCGAACAAAAGTGTGAAATAACAATCATAAAAGCAAGAATAGAGAGAAGATGATCCATAGAAATTAAGGATGAAAACTAAATATTATAAGTATTCGCCTTGCCTCAAACTTTAATCATCTTGCGGTTGGATGAACTGAGCTCCTCTATTTATGAAGGTAGCTTAGCAAACATTCATTGAAACAGATTGCAAATCATTCTGATTGTAACTAATGCATGATTGTTGACTTCATGGACATCACCATTATGCACGTGTTAAACTTTATGATAGTCATCATTATGCACATGATATGTTACACTTGGTAGATCCATATTTATAGCATATTGCTCTGTTTATCTTCAATCAAGCAAGATGTGCATGAGTTTGGCGATATTGAATAGTTACTTTCATTGGTTCATGCAATGGTTAAAAGCATGGTGCAATATCTTGAACAGTTGGATCAGACTCAAATAGAAGCAGACCCTCTCCATGCCAGTAACATGATTGTTGACTGAAGTAGAGTCCGATAGCATGCTATTCACCCTATCAATGCTAGTCTTTGCATTTAAATATGGCAGTAGCTTAAAGATGAAAGAAACAATGAGTTACATCAATGCAGTGTTTTGAGGATCATTGTGAAAGTTGGGATGTGTCATTGATGTCATTGACTTCCTTCTTCCAACCTTCAATGAGGTACAGGGTATAGATCGGTTGAAGCTTGAATTTGACTCGTGTTCACCAAATCCAAGGAGGGCTAGGATAGTATACCAGAAGAGATTAATTGTCCATTCTAAAGTGACAGTCTATTTGACTGCAGGAATCAACAATAAATTTTTTTTACCAAAACAACAAGAATAGATAAAGTGATAAACAAATAATAACTAAGGAGTAAAAAAAAAAACCATGTCACGACTCACAAGTTGACAACACCAGTGATCAAGAGCAGTTTAGTCCGCATTCATCTGGTCACATCTTCAATAGCATATGCTTCATAGTACGTTAATAAAATGCAATAAAAATGCTAAAGTACAGCTTTATACATCGTAATTTAATTAGTAACGTAGGAATTCCTGATAATTCCTCTAACAGAGTCAGTCCATGCTACTCCTGTGTTTCAATTTTGACTTCAAGCCAAAAACTCCAAGCTAAAGATCACTAATCCAGCACTCACTTTCGTCAAGTGTACTTTTTTGGGCGTAAGCATAAATTATTCTATGTGGGATGACAAGTTGTCATCGAAAAACGAACAAAATAATGTGTCATCATCAACAAAATTTCTGGAATTTCTTAGTAAGCATAAATATCCTATGTGGGACTGTACATTGAGATTTGGTCGAAAATGGGAAAAATAATGTGTGATATAGTCCATTAAAATTCTAAAATTTTTGTGTAAGCATAAAATATTCTATGCAAGGTCGTAACTTGTTGTTTGGTTGAAAATGACCAAAATAACGGGTATAGTCACAGAAATTCAAAAATTTTGGAGAACGTAAAAAATATTCTATGCGCGACAACAACTTGAGATTTGGTAGAAAGCGGCCAAAATCATGAGTTGTAGTCCAAAAAATCATAAAGTTTGGAGTATGCATAAAATACTCTATGTGGGCCAGTACATTATGATTTGGTCGAAAATGGACGAAATCATGGGTTATTGTTCACAGAAATTCAAGAATTTTGGATTAAGAAAAAAATATTCTGTGTGATTCGGACAAAAAGGACCAAAATCATGGATTATAGCTCACAAAAATTTGGGAATTTTGAAGTATGCATAAACTATTCTTTACAAGACGACTAGTAATTTTTCGAAAATTGCCAAATTAGTGAGTTATAGTCCACAAAAATTCTAGAATTTGAGTACACATAAAATATTATGTGTGACTACAATTTGTGATTTGGCCTAAAACGACCAAACTCATTGGTTAAATATGCATAAAATACTCTATGCGGGATGGCAAATTGTGATTTGGTCAAAACGACCAAACCCTTAAGTTATAGTCCACAACAACTAGAGAGTTTCAAAGTACACATAAAATATTTTATGCAAGTGAGCAATTTGTAACTCGATAAAAAAAGAGCAAAATCATAGGTATAATTCATAAAACATTGAGGGCTAAATTATCAAATTGGCATTTTTTTTTGTAACCTTACTTATGGTTGGTATTAGAAGTTTCTCTAACAACTTTTTGGTATTAAAAGTCCACTCAATTTGTGGATAGGCATTTTTCTTTGTTGTCGATGAAATTTTGGGGAAATTTTTGTCAATTTCAAACATATTTACTGTAAAAAAAAACTATGTTTTCATTTAATTAAATACTGATAATCATCCTACTAACCATCTACATCTTCAAAACCATGCGAAAAAGTTAAGGACTCTACAATTTTATCCTGTCACGTCATCTAAATCCAGCCACATTAGTTAACAAAGTCACATTAGCATTCTAATTACCCAGAAATTAAGTCATGTGAGGTCACATGCAATTTTCCCGCCAAGTTTTTCGTTGCCGCTGAAAAAATGGTTAATTGCTCATTTGTCTTACTTTCAATACCAAAAGGTCACAGGAGAAACTTTTAATATCAAAGTAGTTAGGGGGGTTACAAAACAATACCAATTTGGTAATTTAGCCAAAATTTATGATTTGGGTACGCATAAAATATTCTTTGCGACATGACATCTTGTTGGTCTAAAATAGCCAAACTCATGGGTTATAGTCCATAAAATATAAGAATTTTAAAGTATGCAAAAAATATTCAATGTTGTATGAAAATTTATGATTTTTTCAAAAATGGCCAAAAGCATAGGTTCTAGTCCATAAAACTCCAAGACTTTGGATTAGACATAAACTATTCTATGTTTAACTTGTGATTTGGTCGAAAATGGCAAAATTTATTGGTTAAAATTGCAAAAATTATTGGTTATAGTCCATAAAAATTAAGAAATTTTTGAATATGCGTAAAATATTATATGGGGATGATAATTTGTGATTTGGTCGAGAAAGGTCACAAGTATGCATTATAGTCCAAAAAAATTCATGAATTTCAGAGTACAAATAAAATATTCTATGTGGGATGACACCTTGTGATTTGGTCGAAAAAGCCCAAACTCATAGACTATGGTCCATAAAACAATAGAATTTTAAAGTTGCATAAAATATTAAACGTGGGATGATAGTTTGTGATTTGGTAAAAAATGGACAAAATCATGGGCTCTAGTCCATAAAAATTCAGGAATTTGGACTAGGCATTAGATATTCTACGAGGGACGTTAACTTGTGATTTGGTCAAAAACGGTCAAAATTATTGGTTATAGTCCACAAAAATTAAGAAATTCTTGAATATGCATAGAATATTATATGTCAGATGACAATTTGTGAGTCGATCGAGAACGGTGATAATTATGTATTATAGTCCACAAAAATTCAGGAATTTCTACGTACGCATAAATTATTCTATGCGGGAACACAACTTCTTATACGCTAAAAAAGGCTAAATTACCATATTAGTATGTTTTTACACCCCTCTTACCAGTTTGGTATTTTTTTAGGTCCGGCGACGTTTTGGTATTTTTCTGACCAAATGTGCAATTAGACTGAAATTTTAGCCACTAGCGAAAAAAGGAGCAAACTCTTTCCTCCTAGTAGCTTTTGGCCTCCCAAGCTTACTCTTTATTATATTTGGAGGTAATACCATCCCCTCCTCTTATTTGTTCCAAACTTTACTTTCTTGTAATAGACTCAACATTCTTAGATAAGTTTGGGCATAGTTATTGTCCTTATACCCAGTGTACAAAATATCGGCTGACATATTGATATACTGTATTCGACAATAACCCGCAGTGATATTTACAGATTTATAGCATATTCCAATTTTTAGTATTTTTTCCAATATATCGGCCGATATCAGATATATCCCGATATCCACAATATTGGCCGATATTGGGGTTTCTTTTGTGTTTAGTTTAGTTTAGGTTTTTTTTGTGGTTTGGTTTTGGTTTTAGGTTTCCAACCCAACCCAAATACCCAATGAAACTCTCCCTTTGCTTCAAAAATCAATCAATCTCACCAAAATTCTAATTCTTACAATTTTGACACTCATCTCTTTCTCGCTCCTCTCTCTCTCTCTCTCTCGCCCCCTCTGTCTTCTATGTCCCTCTCTCCCACTTTCACTCTCTACCCCCTCTTTTCACCCTCTCCCTCCCCTCACTCTCTCTGCCCTCTCTCCTCAGTCTCTCTCTCCTCTCTTTTCTTGCCCCCTTTCTTCTTTGTCCCTCTCCCCTCTCTCTTCCTCCACCCCTTACACTTTCTATCTCTACCTCTCTCTAATCTCTCTCTATATTTATAGTGTTATGCACATTGAAGATTTCAAGATGCAATCAGGAAGAAAGTTACAACAATCTGTTAATCATCCTAGAGATGTATCATAATGCAATTTTTTATATTTAGAAATCATTAAATATATATATATAGATTACATATTAGAATGTCATATTATGCATAAACACCACCCAATATGACACCCTGATATTTACTACATATCTCCGATATATCCATGATTTTCGCAATCCAATAAGGATTTTAGTCCTCCAATATTTATGCGATATCTGATATTTAAAACAATAATTATATCAATGTGCCAAATAATCTTCTGGCACTTTCCTCGTGAATATAAGATAATACTAATAGCATCACGTGAGGTTTCATGGCTTTTTTCATCGGTGGCAAAATTTTGGGTCTAATTGCACATTTCGCTTTGAAAAAATACCAAAATGTCACCGGAGCTAGAAAAAAATACCAAACTGGTAAGAGAGGTGTACAAAAAATATTAATATGGTAATTTAGTTTGGTAAAATATAACTAAAATCATGGGTTATAGTCCACAGAGATTTGGAAACTTCAGATTACGCATAAAACATGCTATGTGGGATGGAAAAAATTATATTTGGCCGAAAATGACAAAAAACAGGGGATATAGTATGTAAAAAATTCAACATATTTAGAGTACGTATAAAATAATTAATGCTAGACAACAACTTGTGATATGGTTGAAAAGGTCCAAAATCATGGCTTACAGCCCTCAGAAATTTGAGAACTTTAAAATCCGCATAAAATATTTTATGCAGGACAATAATTTATGATTTGGTAAAACATAGCCACAATCATGAGATATAGTCAGCAGCAATTTGAAAATCTCAGAGTAAGCATGAAATATTCTAGCATGAAATATTCTATGTAGCATTATAATTTGTGATTTTGTTGAAAATGCCCAATAATGAGTTATAGCCCATCGAACTTTAGGATTTCAGAGTAGGCATAAATAATCGTATTCTGAAGGGCAATTTGAGATCGAGTCAAACACATAAAATATCAAGGGTTATAGTTCACAAAAATTTGGGAATTTTGGCATACACATGAATTATACCATGCAAGATGACAACTTGTAATTTGGTCGAAAACAGTTAAAACCATGAATTAAGAGTCTACATAAATTCAGAAATTTTGGAATCCCACAAAAAAAATTTTATGAGAGATGAAAATTAGTTATTTGGTCCATAGATGTTTGAGAATTTGGAGTACGCTTAAAACATGATGTGTAGGACGACAACTTGTGAATTGGTCCAAAGCAACCAAAATCATGGGATATAATCTAATCTGATAACTTTATATTAGGTCAAAAATGGTGGCAATCATGGGTTGTAGTCCACGAAAATTTGAAAAGTTCTGATATTCATAAAGTATTCTATGCATGATGGCTATTTGTGATTTTGCCAAAACCAACTAAAATAATATAGTCCACAAAAAATTAGGAAAGTGAAGTAGGCATAAATAATCGTATGAGGAACGACAATTAGGTATTTAGTCAGAAATAACCATAGTCAACAAATATTCTTTGCGCGATGACAACTGGTGATTTGGTCGAAAATAACCAAAATCATGGGTTACAAGCCATAGAAATTCGAAAAATTCAGAGTACGCAAAAAGTAGTTTCCAAGCGGGATGATTTGTCATTAAAAGATCAAAATCATGGATTATATTCTACAAATGTTCAAGAGTTTTGTAGTGCACATAAAATATCTTATGGGAGATGACAATTTGTGATTTGATCATAACCAACCAAAATTATCGGTTATAGTTCACAGAATTTGGAATTTTGTAGTATGCTTAAATTATTCTATGCACGATGGTAAGTTATGGACAAAAATAACCAAAAATCATGAGTTATAGTTCACAGAAATTCCAAGATTTTATATTATGCATAGTCACATAAAGTATTCTATGGGGAACAACAATTTGTGCTTTGGTGAAAAATGGCCAAAATAATTTCTTATATTTCACAAAAATTAGAGAACTTTGTAATGCACGTAAAATATTTTATTGAGACAACAATTTGTGATTTGATAAAAAACGACCAATGGTTATACCACAAAAATTTAGAAATTTGTGAGAATAAAAATATTCTACGCATGATGATGACTTGTAATTTGATCAAAAACGGCCAAAATCATGGGTTATATTCAACAAAATTAGGAATTTTTGAGTACACAAAATATTCCATGTGGGACGACAATTTATGATTTGGTTGGGAATGATCACACTCATGCATTATAGTCCATTGAGATGAGGACTTTCAGGTTATATGCATAAAACTTTTTATGTAGGAGGACAACTTGTGATTTGGTCAAAAGCAACCAAAATCAGGGGTTATATAGTCCACAGAAATTCAAAAATGTTGGAGTACACATAATTTTCTATGTGGAAGAAATTTTTTTATTTGGTAGAAAACAACCAAAATCACGAACTATAATCCATAGAAGTTTGAGAATTTTAGAGAACACATAAAAAATATTCTATGCGTGATGACAATTTCTGTGAACCATAACGCACAAAAAACAGAACAATAATTTTCTATTTGGTCAAAAACAACCAAAATCATAGGGTTATAGCGCACAAAAATAGGAGAACTTTTTTAGTACGCATAAAACATTGTATGTTGGATGACAATTTCTGTTTTAGTGGAAAACGATCAAAGTCATGGGTTATATTCTGTAAAAGTTCGGGAGTTTTGTAGTACGCATAAAATATTCTATGCTCGATGATAATTTGCTATTTCATCAAAAACAACTAAAATCATTGGTTATAATCCACAACATTTGGAATTTTGGGGTACACATTAATTATTCTATGCACGATGCCAACTTATGATTTGATATTATAACGGACAAAATTATAGGTCAAGGTCCACAGAAATTCCGAAATTTTGTAGTATGCATAAAATATAATATTGGTGCACCAATTTGAGATATGGTGGAAAACGACCAAACTCATAGGTTATATTTTACAACAATTTCAAAATTCGGTGTGCGCGTATGCGAGACGACAATTTGTAATTTGATCGAAAACCACCAAAATCATTGGTCATAGTCCACAATATTCGAGAAGTTCAGAGTACACATAAAATATTCTATGTGCAATGGTAGCTTGTGATTTGATTGTAGACGGCCAAATTCATGGGATGACAATTTATGTGGGATGACAATTTATGATTTGGTCGAGAATGGTCATAATCATGCGTTATAGTCCACAAAAATTCGAGGATTTCGGAGCACGCATAAAGTTCTTGATGCGGGAGGGTAACCTATGCTTCGGTCGAAAATGGCCAAAATCACAGGTATAGTCCACAGAGATTCGGAAATTTTAGAGTATACATAAAAAAATTATGCAGGAGGAATACCGAGACTTGGCTGAAAATAGCCAAAATCATGAACTATATAGTCCATAGAGATTCAGGAATTTTGGTCTACGAATAAAATATTCTATGTATGATGACATTTTTTTTAATTTGGTCGAAAACATCCAAAATAGGAGTCATAGTCCCAAAATTTTGGAAATTTTGAAGTGTTGCATAAAGTTTATGAGGGACGGTGATTTATGATTTGGTTGAGAATGGTATAGGCTATATTTTGTGCATGTAAGGAAACACTGAAGGATGCACAAAAGCTCAGGGTTGTGACAACAAATGACTAAGCTCATTAAATATGTCAACTGTCCTTCCAATCTTTAAAGACATTTGAATAAAAAGGAGTTGGAGAAAGAACAGTGAAAGTGTCCTATGATAAACAATGAACAAAAGAGATGAAATATACCTGACAGTCAACCTTCCCACACACTTCTTCTACTGAAACACTCTAAAATAACTCCCAAAAAAGTTCGCCAAAGTTGAAATAAAGAGTTATAAATTCTTCTCATTACTACATTGGAAAATCATCTCACATGATTTCTTGCTTTCATTAAAAAATGGACATTATAATTTTCTTATCTTTTTGTACTTATTCAGTCTTAATATAATTAAAATTTTACCACTGAATATAGAGTGAGTTGTTAATCTACTTTTATTTTAGTTATTCCATCTTCTTTTCCATATAAATGCCATGCATCAGCAGAAAGTTATACATAGTGGGGTAACTTAATCTATGCACTGTTCTATCTACCAATTCTATCTGTAAATTAATAAAATACGCATGTGTCATATAAAAAGCTCACTTGCCAACCTTAACGTCATTGCACGTAAAGAATGCAATACTAACTCACATCACAACTACTTGATTGTAATATGAGCACAAAATGTTCAAATAGCTAATATTTCTCATTCAGGAGAGAAATTTTAAGTTGTCACCTTAAGTGAACAACTCCATATCATTTAATTGATCACACCAACAACAGCAACAACAACAACAACATATATATTAACATGTAAGTTTATTTTTACCCAATTCCGCAATGATTACAGAGGAAGCAAGACTTACTGTTCTGGCTCGCTCTCGCTTCACCTTTTTTAACAACCACTGCACAAACAATCATTCAGAATAAAATCATCAGATCCAAAAAAAAGTGAGAGAGAGAGAGAGAAGGTCAACGAAAACAGCACAAATGGCCAGATCCTGAAACCGTACCGCGATTGGAGCAGCAACGAGTGAACTCCGCAGAGTGGTGATAACAGAAGGCGATCATATAGTTTCTGCCTCAGTAATAGCAGGTAGTTTTTCCATCAGTATGTCTCACCAATCTTTTTGTTCCAATCATTAACCTTTATAATAATTCTGCAATGTTTAAAGATTCATCATCAAAGAAAAATTACCTTCATGCCAAAAAAAAGAAATCTTATAAAGACAGTGTCACCAGAGGTAGGAACTTCATGACATTCAAACTATTATATGCTACAAAACGTTACAGCAATGGACATAGCATGTGATAGATCAATATCATTATATGCTGTGTATGGTCTTGAATTCATAGACATCCCACTATCTTTCTTTTTTTTTTTTTACACATTCACAGCATTAGTAACCTGGTATTTATTACAAGTGAAACCAACTGGCAAGGATTCCTTATTCTACATTTTCTTCATACTTCAAATAGATAGGAATCTAGAAATCAACATGGTAAACCTCAGTCATATTAGGGTAATACAACCCAAAATTCTGCTCAAAACCAGGTTGCTTCAGGTTCTCATTGAACAAAGCAAACAAATAAGTCTCGATCTCTTTACCCGGTCTCTTTGGTGTTCCTGGGTTCTCCTTTACATGCTTCACCAAATTATTATAGTATGCCATAGCATTATTAATAGTCGCTCCTTTCTCATTTCCTCCTGATGGCCAACCAGTCTCTGAAACGACAACATCCACATTATCTACTCCTATTTTTTCCAACGCTGAATATACAGCATCCACTATTGAATCGAACATATTTGTGTACCCAAATGGTCCATCTTGCACGTAAATGCTTCTCTGTTTGAAGAGTACATAGTCTAATGGTATGTGATTGGCACCTTTGTAGCCATAGTATGGATAAACATTGGCGAGCAAAGAAGCACTTTTAGATGCCAGGAATGACATTATCGGGGTCATGATTGGAGTCACGGATTCAGAGAATACACCCTGAGAAAGAAAAATAGATGTACATTAGAATTATTTGGAAAATTTTTGGCCATGTATGTGACGTTTCAGATTGATATTGAAGAACAGTTTGCAGGTGACCATTGTCAGAATTTAAAAAAAGTACAGTTAACTGCAGATAGACCCCCTCTACTATCGTCAACTCGAACTTAATTTCTACCCCTGTCGTTCTATTGTTGCAGACAAACCCCCTGAATGATTTTTTTTTTCTTTTGACCATTTTCAGGGGGTCTATCTGCAACAATAGACTTTCAATCAGGGGATCCATCTGCAAAAATAGAATGCCTTGAAGGGGTCAATCTGCAACAATGGAACTCTTTAAAGGATTCCATCTGCAACAATAGAACTCTTTAAAGGGGTCTATCTGCAACAATAGAATTACAGGGGTAGTAAGTTCAATTTGGAAATAGTACAAGGGGTCTATCGACAATTAACCCAAAAATGTAAGGCCAGAAAAAGTGGACTTCTCTTAAAATTGAACTCATACCGTTATAAATGGCTAAATTGTAGATAACCCCGCATATTTATACCTTCGGTAACACTCTCAACTTGTCTATAAGCATTTATCATCACCACAAGGTTGGTATTTTGGGTAAGATAAATTACAGATGATCCCCTTCTTATCCACAACCCGAGGATTGATAAGTGCTGATAAACGAGTTGAATGATGATAAATGCAACTTAAGGTATACATGAAGGGGGTTATCAGCAATTTATCTTCTTAACCAAGTTTTCTGTACATCTGTGTCCTAAAACATTGAATTTAAGTGTGCCAAGAACCGAGTATTAATTGGAAGTGGTTAACTGCAGATAGACCTCCTCCACCGTCGTCTAACTCTGGACAGACCCCCATGTACTTCTATTGTTGCAGATAGACCCCATGTACTATTGCCCAATTGCAGATATACACGCTGTACTGTCGCCCCATTGGAGATAGACCCCTGAGTGAAATTTGATGCTTTTACCCTCAGGAAGTCTATTTGTCAAAAAAACAATCTTTTCCATCTGAGGGTAAAAGAGTCAAAAAATCACTTAAGGGGTCTATTTGCAACAATAGAACTGCATGAGGTCATCTGCAATTGGTTGGTAGTACAAGAGGTCTATCCGAATTAACCTATAATAATGACAGAAATTGTGATAAAACCTAAAGATCATTGGCAGTGCCGATACATTACCTGAGATGGAGGGTATGAGACACCACGGACTCCGATTGAAACAGCAGTTGACACGGGAATTTTTAGGTTCAAAGCAGAAAGAGCAGCATCGAGGTTCTTCATCGCTGGAAGCACGTGCGCTGCCAATTCGCCAGGTATGACTTCATTTGCTGCAGTGATGCAACGAAAGGTGACTGAATTTGAGTGAGGAAGTACATTGGTTTCGACCCATTGAGTGGCAAAGGATGGATCAGAAGCAAGGCGAGGGAGATCCGCATTCAGGGTTCCAACGATTACTTCGATGCCTGAATTGTGAAGAGCTTCAAGGACATTTGGGTTAGGCTTGAAGATGCGGATTTTGTTTATGTTTCGAGATTTGAGGAGGGAGACAACTTGGCTTGGTGGAGCGAGGTTGTTGCCGAGCAGTCCATAGTTCATGCCGATACTTGAGCCTACTGCATTAACCATTCAACACCATACATCATTATTATATGTTTTAGATGAAGAAAGAGGCAGATGCTTCTTCTATCTTTAATTAAATGGTTAATTGCAGGTATAACCCCTAACTATCACCCAATTGCAGATAGACCCCCAGTAGTTCTATTGGAGAGGATAGACCACATGCACTACTGCCCAAGTGCCGAAAGACTCCCTGAGTGAATTTTTCTATTCGTAAAACAGTCAAAAAGTTCATTCAGGGGGTTTATCCTAATCAATAGAACTACAGGGGGTCTATCCGCAATTGGGCTAGAGTACAGGGGGTCTATCTACAATTAAGCCTCAATTAAAAGGTAAATAAATTCTCTTTCGGAAGTAATCCATCGATAAGAAGGCAGACCAAAGTTTTCATGTAATAATATATCACTCTGGATTGTATGCGCAATACTTTAGATATGCACCTCCTAGCAAAAAATAGAGATATGCACGATGATCATGCAATCATAATCATTGACAGTACCTGAAAGCGAATGAAAGCTTGAAACAACGATCATAAGCACAATAACAGAAAGAAGACGATCCATAGAAATCTACTTGACAACTAAAAATTAAAGAAATTTGAGGTGAACTATCCGACCGTAAGTAGTCTAGGATGAAAACTAAAGAGTGAGTTTTCTCCTTGCCTCAAACTTAAATTTCAATCATCTTGAGATTGGATGAGCTGAACTCCTCTATTTATGATGGTAGCTTAGCAAACATTTATAGAAACAATAAATCATTTTGATTGTAACTAATGCGTGATTGTTAACTTTATGATTATCATCATTATGCACATTGTTGACTTTATGATAGTCATTATTATGCACATGATATGTTACACCCCTGAGATCTACATTTATAGCATATTGCTCGCTTTATCTTCAATCAAGCAAGGTGTACACGAGATTGGCAATATAAGATTGTTGCTCCTGTTGGTTTGTGGAACGGTTCAAGCATGGTGCAATATCTTGAACAGTTAAATGAGACTGGAAAGAAGCTACCCTCTCCATGCCAGTAACATGATTGTTGATTGATTCACTAGTACTTTTCTTGGTTGAATGACAGATTTGTGCCAGTCTTTGCAGTTAATTATGGTCCATATTTATAATGAAGATGAAAGAAACAATGAGTTACATCAATGCGGTGTTTTGAAGATCCTTGTGAAAGTGGGGTTAATACCATTAACTTTCATGCAACCTTAAGTGAGGTGTGGGGTACAGATCGGTTGAAGTTTGCATTTTACTTGTGTTAGCCATATCCACAGAGGGCTAGGATAGTAATACCAAAAGATATTGGTTTTCCATTCTAATTGATAGTCTATTTCACTCTGCAGGAGTCAAGAACAAATGTCTTTTGGAAAAGAAAAAAAAAGGTTTTACGGAGATTTTGTGCCTCAAAAGTTTTATTTACCAAAACAACAAGAATATATAAACAAATAATAATTAAGAAGTAAAAAAATCATGCATTGCCTCACAAGTTAACAACACCGGCGATTAACAAAAATATATAAACAAATAATAATTAAGAAGTAAAAAAAATCATGCATTGACTCACAAGTTAACAACACCGGCAATCAAGACCAGTTCAGTGCACATTCAGTTGGTCACATCTTCAATACCATGATTTATATTACACTAATAAACATGTGGTAGAAATGCCAACGTACAGCCTTTTATGACGTAATTTGATTTTCAATGTAGGAAATTACCTGATAATTCCTCTAGCACAGTCAATCCAAGCTACTCCTGAGTTTCATTTTTACTCCAAACAAAAAAACTTCAAACTAAAGATCACTAATCCAGCAGTCACTTTCTTCAAGTGCTCATTAAGCATATCTTATAAGCAATATAGCTAGCTTCAGAAAGAATATTTCTGTTCTTCATAACTAAAAGCACCTTTCTTGCCTCTTCTGAGCTAGCATGTTTACAAAAATCATGAATAACAGCACAATATGTCATATCTTCGATATCATATCTTCTATCGGATATTGGCACTGCGACAACATGTGTAACCTGAACCAAAGAAAAAACAATAAAATTCTCAAATTTTAGGGAAATAGACAGGTAAACAGCTAAAGCTTGCAAGAGAAGTAGATATATAACATCAATGAATGCAAACCCAAACCGGTTATATTTCTACTTTTGCAATTTTATTTTGTAATATAGCAAGCAGTTGTAACATACAACTCTAAAGTTTTTTATGTACAGAAAAGAACTTCACATATGCCTATTCTATATATCCTTTAGTTAACAAAAAAATTGCAGAAAACTATTTATCTAGGTGTTGTTTTTTTCTCAAAAAAAGAAATAGAACCTTCGTGAAAATGGGAATAAGAGCCAAGCAAGGCAGCTTTCTCATTTTCTTTCTTTTTTTTCCTCCTTCAAGAAACAGAATGATATATTTGTAGAAAACATAATGAATGTTTGCATTATCAGAAAAACACTAAATGGGTATTATGTTTGGACTGTCAAAATGATCCTACGTAATTGTTCATAAAGATGCCATGATACTCATACTAAGAAAGAAACTACCCGTAATGCACATTTAAGTCTCGATTCAGAGTTGACACTAGTAAAGTAAAATAATCAAACCATGTTGGAAGGGTACAGGACTTGCAGATTATATTTGATAAGAAAATCATTTAACCCAATTCAAAGTTAACCTATTTAATCCATTTCAGGTAAAAATGGACTAAATTGGTTAACTTGCTATATAAAATTTATATTAATCTTTGAGCTCTTTGTTAGTGATTAGGGAGAAGTAGGATTATTAATCATTTTTTTATAAGCAAAATGGTTATTTCTAAACACATTTAAAGAGGTGGAATATTAATAAACAAAATGAGAGATTATTTTTTAACCAATTTAGACGGATAACTTTTTTGTGATTCTGGCAAGTTAAGACGGGTTAACCTGTTTCACTCAATACAAATTTTCTTTTTTGAGTTTGGAAGGTTAAGAAGACAATAAATCCCCTTAACTTATTACTAAACCCGTTGCTAAGCAACACCTTAAAAGAGAATAAACACTAAAAACTATTTGGCTAATTTTAACCATCATATATTTGCATCATACCTATATTGAGAATAGGTTAATTCTAACTGATGGCAAGGGGGGAGAATTGTAGTGCCACATAATTCGTTAAGCTACACAACGGAGAAGGACTCCCAACATAAGCGGCATGTTCCTCTAAAGTAGTAGATTGTACGTGACATTGTCAACGAAGAATATAGCCAATAGTCTACAGAAATGCGAGAATCAAAGTATGCATAAAATATTTTATTTAGGACGACAACTAGCAATTTGGTCGAAAACAATCATAACCATGAGTTATAGTTCAAAAAATTGGGGAATAGCTTTAGTATGCATAAAATATTTTATGTGAGATGAAAATTTGTAATTTGGTCGAAAACAGTCAAAATCATGATTTATACAATCCACAGAATTCAGGAATTTCAAAGTACGCAAAAAATATTCTATGAGATGGCAATTTGTGATTTGGTCGAAAACAACCAAAATCATGGATAATAGTCCATCAAAATTCAGGCATTTCAGAGTATGCATAAAATATTCAATGTAGGACATGAAACTTGGACATGGTTGAAAACGGATGAATCATGGGTTATAATCCAATGAAATTTGGGAATTTGACGTGTGTATTAAATATGCTCTGCAAGATGTAAACCTCTGATTTTGTTAAATACGGCCAAAATCATGCGTTATAATCCATAGAAATTCGGAAAATGTTAGTACATATAAAATATTATGTGGAAAGACAATTTGTTGGTTTAGTCGAAAATGAGCATAATCATGTGTTGTAGTGTACTAAAATGCGAAAATTTTGGTAAACACATGATATATTCTATGCATGATGGCAATTTATGATTTGGGCTAAAATAGTCACAATCATGGGTTGCAGTCCTCAGTAATTTGGATATTGCATAAGAAGCATAGCACATTCTATGCTGGACATCAATTTGTGATTTAGTCACAAAAGAAAATCATGTAATCCATTGAAATCAGAAATTTTTGAGTATTTTCATGACAACAATTTGTCAATTTGTCAAAAACGCTAAAATCATGGGTATAATCTATAGAAATTCTGGAATTTAGTAGTTTGCATAAAATATTCTATGCGAGACAAGAATCTTTGATCTGACATATTCAACTAAATCATAAATTGCCATCATGCATTGATTGAATTATTCTATGAGTAACGACAACTTATGATTTGGTTAAAAATAGCCAAAATCATTAGTTATAGTCCACAAATATTCAAGAATTTTGGACTAAGCATAAAATATTCATGGTAGGAAAACTGCAAGTAATTAGATTGAAAATGACCGCAACATGAGACAAAGTCTGAACAAATTTTAGAGTATAAATAATATATTCTATGTGTGACTGCAACTTCTTATTTGGTTGAAAATGCCCAAAATCACATGTTATAGTCCATAAAAATTTAGGAGATTTGGAGTACACAAAAACAATTCTATGGGGCATGATAACTTTTGATTTATTAGAAAACAACCAAACTTATGAGTTATAATAAACAGAGATTCTAAAAGGAGTACGCATAAAATATTCTATGCAAGACGGTAATCCATGATTTTGGCCTTCGTGATTTAGTCAAATAAGGCCAAAATCATGGATTATAGTCCACAGAAATTCAGGAGTATTAGAGTACAAATAAAATATTCTATGTGGGACTACAAGTTGTGAATTGATTGAAAATAACCAAAATCATTGGTTTCCACAAAAATTCGAGAATTTTTTAGTACGAATAAAATATTCTATGCAAACAAAAAAATTACATGTGGTAAAAAACAATCAAAATCATAGGTTATAGTCCCCGCAAATTCGATAAATGGAGTAGGCAAAAACTATTACATGCAGGTCGCAATTTGTGATTTAGTCGAAATGACCCCAACCAAGGGTTACGGTGTTACGGTCCACAAAAGTATAAAATTTTCAAAGTACGCATGAAATATTCTATGAGACATAGCAATTTGTCATATGGTCGAACGCGACCAAAATAATTAGTTATAGTACATTTAAGTTTGCGAATTTCATAGCAAGCATAAATAATCCCATGCGGGACGGCCACGGTGAAAATCATGGTATAGTCCACAAAGATTCAAGAATTTTAGAGTATGAATAAAATATTTTATGCAAGATGACAACTTGTGATTTTAGTCAAAAACTGCTAATCATGAGTTATTGTCCACTGGAGAATAGAAATTTTTTAGTATGCATCAAATACGCAATGTAGGAAAAAAATTTGTGATTTGGTTGAAAATGACCACAATCATATGTTATAAGTTCAAAAAGTTTTAGAAAATTTGTTATGCACATAATATATTTTTTGTGTACCCGAAATTTATGATTTGGCGGAAAATGACCAAAATTATTGATTATACTCTAAAACAATTCGCAAATTAAGAGTACCCCTAATATATTCTATATAGAACGACAACTTTTTACATGATCGAGAACAATGAAAATTACGGGCTATAGTCCACACATATATAGGAGTTTTGTAATACACATAAAATACTCCATACAAGACAACAATTTGTGATTTGATCGAAAATGACCATTATAATGAGATGAAATTCAAAAATAAAAATTAGGATTTTCGAAGTACACATAAAATACTATATATTGGAAAAAAAACTTGTGATATGGTCAAAAACGGCTAAAATTAATGAGTATAAACCACATAAATTCAGAAACTTCAGTGTAGGAATAAAATATTCTATGCGGGATGATAACTTGTCATTTGGTTGCAAACGACAAAAATTATCAGTTATTGTTCACAAAATTTTGATAATTTTAAAACATGCATAAAATAGTCTGTGTTACAATAACTTGTGATTTGGTCGAAATCGACCAACATCATTGGTTATCGTCTACAGAGGAAATTTAAAGTACGCAAAAAAATATATTTGCAGGGCAACAAAGTGCAATTTTGATTGAAAACAACAAAAATCATAAGTTATAGACCACAAAATATGGGAAATCTGAAGTATGCAGAAAATTATTTCTGCATAACAACAATTTGTGATTCGATCTAAAACAACCAAAATCATGCGCTATAATCCACTGAAATTCAAAAATATTTTAGTATGCATAAAATACTCTGCGGGGCAACAATTTATGATTGGTTGAATCAGCCAAAATCTTAAGTCATAGTCCACATGAATTCTAGAACTTCAGAGTACGCATAAACTATTTTTTGCGAGAGGCAATTTGTGATTTGGCTGAAAATGATCAAAATCATAGGTTATAGTCCATAAAAATTTAGAAATTTGAAAGTACGTGCAAAATATATTATAAGGGATTGACAATTTGTGATTTGATAAAAAAACACCTAAAATCATGGGAACCAATGATTTTATTTAAAACGATCAAAATTGTGGATTACAGTCCATAGAAATTCAAGAATTTTGAATTATGCAAGTCAAAATATTCTATGCAAGTCAACAATCTATGATTTTATTTAAAACGATCAAAATCGTGGATTACAGTCCATAGAAATTCAAGAATTTTGAATTATGCATAAAATATTCTATGCATGATGGAAAATTGTAATTTTGGTGGAAAATTGGCAAGAGCATGGGTTATACTCCATAGAATTTCGAGAATTTTGACGTACGAATAAAATATTCTATGCAGGATGACAACTTGTGATTTGATAAAAAACGATCAAAAGCATGTGTCATACAATCCACATAAATTGAGGACTTTTGGAGTACAAATAAAATATTCTATGCAAAAGACAATTTGTTGTTTGGTCGAAAACAATCACAATCATGTGTTATAGTGCACTAAAATTTTAGATTTTTGGTGCACACATGATATATTCTATTTGCGACAGCAATGTGTGATTTGGTAAAAAAGGGTCACAATCATGGATTATAGTCCTTTGTAATTCGGGAATTCCACAGTACCAAAATATATCTTATGTGGGGGCAACAATTTGTGATTTAGTAAAAAAAAAAGTCCAAAAAGTCAAAATCATGGAGTATTGCACTAAAATTGAGAAACTTTGAGTACATCTAAAATACTTTATGCAGGAAGAGTCTATTTATTTGGCCCAAAACCGGGTACAAAACCTAATAAGGATTCTCACCCGAATAGAGATTTTATAAAAAAAAAGGAATTTGCCAGAACCGGTCTAGTTGACCTGTGTGACTGAACAATATATTAGATTTTCCACATTGCAAGATTTTATTGGTGAGATTGAGAAAAAGTTTCTTGTGGGTTCATAAAAAATATAAGAAAGGCTGTATCTCATAATCTCTGATATAAAGAAGACTCGATCTCCCCCCGTGGACGTAGACGATTGTCGAACCACGTATATCTGATGTCTTTGTGCACTTGTTTACTTTTTTACAACAGATTGCTTGTTGCTCTTTAGTTCGAACAAGTTTCTCGAATTTTTTACATTGTTGGATGGTCGATTGATCCACAAGAGTAGATCTAATTAGGGTATTTGGTGACACTTTCGCAGGCTATGGTTCCGCATAGAATGTCGATTGGCAAGTTCGATAGTAAGAGGAATTTCGGACTTTGGCAAGGATGGAGGCGATCTTGATGCAACAAGACCTAGATCAGGCTTTGCTAGGAGTTGACAAGAAGCCAGAGAAGATGACAAGTGACGTGTAGATTGAGATGGATCGAACGACATAGAGTACGATTCTACTCTCTTTCGTATGAAGTAGGGTACCACGAAATCAAGGGGACAATCATAATTGGGATGTGATAGAAAATGGAGTTGTACATGGCCAAAAATCTATCCACCAACTTGTACTAAAAATAGCAGTTGTATGGACTGCGGATGAAGACATGGCAATGTTGGAGCATTTAAGCACCTTCAACAAGATCCAAGGTTTTAAATATCGGTTATCAGGGATTTATCGGATGGTTAAAATCAAACTTATCATAGCGGAAGGCTGCCCAAAACCGTTAAATCGCCGATAATATCAGTTTAACAGCTGATATTTAAAACACTGACAAGATCGTGACCAAGTTAGCAGCGATAGGGCCAAAACTTGAAGATAAGGACAAAGCAGTAATTTTGCTAAATATTCTTCCAGCGAGTTACTACATCTGAAGACATCGCTAACAACAGGCAAGGTAACAATCACCATGGATGAGGTCAAAGCAATGCTTCTCACGAATGATTTTGTCGTTACAGCGTGGTGGTGAGTCGGTGTCCGGTTGGTGGCAGCTGTGGGAGGAAAGAAATTTTCAAACGAGACCGACTAAGCGGGTTGAATTATCTGAAAAAGCCAAGGAGAGTTACATATTGTGAGAGAGAGGTGGAGTGAAACTAAGGAGAGAAATATAGGGTTTTTGAGATTTTTTTTGAGTTTGAGAGAGTTTCTATGGGTTTATCAAGAATACAAGAAAGCTTGTATGTTATAATCTCTGATATAAAGAAGACTCAAATCTCTCCCCGCGAACGTAGACGATTGCCGAACCACGTAAATCTCGTGTCATTGTGGTCTTGTTTACTTTCTGCAATAGATTGCTTGTTGCTCCTTAGTTTGAATAGGTTTCTCGAATTTCCTAAATCGCCGAGTAAAGTGATCGATTGATCTACAAAGGAGCGGGTCTACTTGCAGTGTTCAGTGATGCTTCTACAGGCTACACTTCCACACAGAATGGCAGTTGATGTGCAACAATTAGTGTCGAGCTATAGTGGGTGTAGGCCAACAAATCATTGGTTATAGTCCACGATTCGAGAATTTCAGCGTATGGTTAACGTATGCTACGGTAATTTGGCCGAAAATGACCAAAATAATAGATTATAGTCCATAAGGATTTAAAATTTTTGAAGTCTCGCATAGAATATATTATGCGGGTGATTTGATCAAAATATGTCACAATCATGAGTTATAGTCCAAAAAAATATGAATATTTCGGAGTACACATTAAATATTTTATGCGAGACGATAATTTCTAATTTAATAAAAAATAAACAAAATAATGGGATATAATCCAGATTTAGTCGAAAATGTCCAAAATCATTTGTTATACCACTGAAATTTTGGGATTTCGACGTGTACACAAAATATTCTATGTGCGCGGGCAACTTATGATTTGATCAAAAGCAGTCAAAATCAGGGGTTATAGACCATAAAAATTTAGAAATTTGGGACTACACAAAATATTCTATGCGCGACTAAAATTTGTGATTTGGCGGAAAACAACCAAAATCATGAGCTATACTCCACTGAAATTCAGAAAATTTTTAGTACAGATCGAATACTCTCTACACTCTCTACAGGCATGCAATTCGTGATTTGATCAAACACTACAAAATTCATGAGTTATATCTCATAGAAATTGAGAAATTTTTTTAGTATACAAAGAATACTCTGTACGAGACAATGATTTTTTAATTGATCAAGAACGGTCATTGTTATACATTATGGTTCGCAAAACTTCAGGAATTTTAGAGTACGCATAAAATAGTGTGGAAAGACAACTTATGATTTGGTCAAAAATAACCAAAATCATTAGTTATAGTCCATAGAAATTTAGAAATTTTGGAGTACGCATAAAATATGCTATATAGGATACCTTTTTATTTGGTCGAAAACAGCCAAAGACTTTGGTTATAGTCTACAGAAATTTGAGAATTTATGATTTCTTATAAAATATTCCGTGGCGAGTGCTAACTTGCGATTTGGTCGAAAACAACAAAAATCATGGATTGTAGTCTAATGATATTGGAAATTTAGAGTCAGGGGCGACAATTTGTGATTTGATCAAGAACAGTCACAATCATGAGCTAAATCCATAACAATTCAAAAATTTTATGAGTACGCAAGAAAATGTTTCATGTGGTATGTTGATTTGGTCAAAAACAACAAAAACCATGGATTGTAGTCTAATGATATTGGAAATTTAGAGTCGGGGGTGACAATTTGTGGTTTGATCGAGAACAGTCACAATCATGAGCTAAATCCATAAAAATTCAAAAATATGCCACAATTATAAGTTATTGTCCACAAAAATATGAATATTTCGGAGTACACGTTAAATATTTTATGTAGGATGACAACTTGTGATTTAGTAAAAAACGGACAAAATAATGAGATATAATCCATAAAAATTCTGAGACTTCTTTGTAGGCATAAATATCCTATGCAAGACAGCGATTTGAGATTCAATCAAAACGACCGAAATCATTCGTATACTCCACAGAAATTCAGAATTTCAGCCAAAAGATAAAATATCCTACGCGGAGGGCAACTTATGATTTGGTCAAAAACAATCAAAATCATGGGTTATAGACCACAAAAATTTAGAAATTTAAAAAAACCGTGTAAAATATTCTATGCTATACTACAATTTATGATTTGGTGGAAAACAACCAAAATCATGAGCAATAGTGCACTGAAATTTAGAAATTTTTTAATACATACTGAACACTCTACGGGCACGCAATTTGCGATTTGATCAAAAGCTGCCAAAATCATGTTATACCACAATGAATTTAAGAAATTGTTTAGTACACAAAATCTGTACAAGAAAGCAATTTGTTATTTGATAAAAACTTGTCATAATTATGCATTATAGTTCACAAAAATTAGGGAACTTTAGAGTAAACATAAAATATTGCGAGAAGACAACTTATGATTTGGTCGAAAAGAACCAAAATCATGGGTTATATTCCTTTAAATTTGAGTTATATTCCTTGAAAACAAACAAAATCATGAGTTATATTCCTTGAAATTTGAGAATTTTGGCAATTTGTGATTTGGTCGAAAATGACCAAAATCATTGATTATAGTCCGTAACAATTCGTGCATCTCAAAGTACGTATGAGATATTCTATGAGCAATTGAAACTTGTGATTTGGTAAAAAAAAAAAGGCCAAAATCAAGGGTTGTAGTCAACAAAAATTTTGAAATTTTTTTAGTATACAAAATATTCTATGTGGGACGACAATTTATGATTTGGTCAAGAATAGTCACAAGCATGCATTATAATCAGAGTAATTCAAGGATTTTGGAGTACACATAAGATATTCATGTGCGATGGTAACTTTTGATTTGGTTGAAAACGGTCAAAATCTTGTGTTATAGTCAACAGTATTAGGAACTTTGGAGTGCACAAAATATTCTACGCAGGATGAATATCTTATGTGGGAAGGCAACTTGTGATTTGGTCAAAAAAGACCAAAATCATGGGTTATAGTCCACAAAATTTTGGGAATTTTGGAATACACATATAATATTCTCTGCGTGACAATAAGTTTTTATTTGGTCAAAACCTGGATAGCTCTCCCTTCTCGTCAGTGGCTTCATCTGCAAGCAACCGCTGCACAGAACAAAAGCATTAGATCCCCAAAAAATAAAAATAAAAATAAAAACTTTAATAGAAAATATTAACGAAGCCATCAAAAATAGCTAGATCCTGAAACCATACCGCCATTAGAACAGAAAGACGGGAGCTCCATCAACTGGTAAAGATCGAACGCTATGGTAATAGGAGAGATCAAAAGAGAGGAATGAAAGTGAGAACGAAAACGATCGTTTCTTTCTTTTTTTCTTTTTTTTTTTTCTTTTTTTCTTTTTTTTTTCTTTTTTTCTTTTTTTTTTCCCCGAGTCAGTTGTTGAGCTTGGGGTTTTAAGTGGAGCCCTAGAAACCCCCCTGAAATTTGAAAGTTTATCAATTTCTGTGAGACACCCCAAAGTTCGTGGACCTCCAAGTCAACAAAGCCCTTGCTAAAAATCCCTTGAACGATAATAATTTTAATCTATCAAACCCCTAAATTGAACATTGCATTTCTAAGGAGTTTTTAAACTATTATTTTAACCTGTAAAGCCCTTGTAGTTTTTCTAAAATCATTTTTTTTCTTAGATTTTTTTTTTAGAGGAAAAAAAAGGTTGGTATTCTTGCCATTTACTGATGCATTTTATTCCCCCAGCTTCCATTTGATTTTCCATAAAAATCCATAAACCAAAATCACGGCTACTTCTTCCATTTGTTTTTTACTTCATTTTATGCGTATGTTAAAGATTGTTGTTTAGTTCAATTCACTGTATTTAATTTAAGCGCTCATTACATAAACTAATTATTAGATTAAGATATATTTTCAAAGAAATGTGAGAAGATATCATGAGCAGCTTTCGGCTTCAGCTTCTTCGAGGACTCACCGGTCTTCAGTTTCAGCTTGTTCATGCTCTAGACATCTCCTCATGATAATGATCGACATTGAGGTCCTACAAGACCCCCACAGTAGCGACTAACAGAGTAGGATCTTAATCATCAAATTTCGCCCGAAACTCTCTCTCTCTCCAAGTTTCAATTGAAATATGTCTTAATCATCTCATGCGAGAGATATGGCGCCCTTTTTAAAAATTCCTTATTTTGCCGAAACTGAAATTAGCATTTTTTTTTTTTGGTGGTATTTGAACGGTGAACCTACATGGGGGCAACGTAAAATGAAATAAAGACTATATGACCTTTTAGAAATGTAAAGTTTAGGGGCACAATAGATTTTTCAGAGGGTTAACTCCAAAAAGCCAGGGGGTTTGGTGAAATTTTCACCCACCGAGTAAACTCGAGCAAAACACAATCAAACGCCGACGATGCCGCCGTCACCTCCTCCGCCCCCGACCAAGCCCTACTTCTACTACGGCCACCGCCGACCATCGCCGAACCGCCCCGTCGTCTACGGCGGCCTCTTCACCAACCGCCACTCCTTATCCCCTCCCGTTCCCCCGGCACCCGCACCCGCACCCGCCCCCGCCCCCAGCGCCGACTTCCGCCACTGGGACCCGCAGACCTCGGGGCCCTCGTCCCCTCCCCCGTCGTCCGTCCCCCTCCCCTCCCGCCGCCTCTCCCCCCTCGCCCGCCACCTCCACGGCCTCCTCCTCCGCCACCGCCGCTGGGGCCCGCCCCTCGTCTCCGAGCTCTCCTCGTCCCTCCGCCGCCTCACCCCCCACCTCCTCTCCGAGCTCCTCCACTGGGGCCCACCCCTCCCCGACCCCTCCTTCTACCTCCGCCTCTTCCACTTCGCCTCCCGCCAGAAGCACTTCAACCCCACCTACTCCCTCTTCAACTCCCTCACCCACTCCCTCTTCAGGTCCAACCTCCTCGGCCCCGCCGACTCCGTCCCCGACCTCATGTCCTCCCTCAACAAGCCCCCCACCGAGAAGCAGCTCGACATCCTCGTCCGCCTCCACTCCCGCTCCGGCCGGGGCCTCCGGGTCTACCGCCTCTACCGCAAGTTCAAGGCCCGATTCGGCATCAGGCCGAGAGTCTACCTTTACAACAGGATACTCGACGGGCTCGTGAAAAGCGGGCACCTCGACCTCGCGCTCAGGGTGTATGATGATATGACGGCGGATGACAGCGTCAAGGAGGAGGCGATCACGTTCACGATCCTCGCGAAGGGGCTGTGCAAGGAGGGGAGGGTCGAGGAGGTGATTGGGATTTTGGGGAGGATGAGGAAGGAGGTTTGCACGCCGGATGTTTTTGCTTACACGGCGATACTGAAGGTTTTGGCGAATGTGGGTAATTTTGAGGGGTGTTTGAGGGTTTGGGAGGAGATGAGGAGGGACGAGGTCGAGCCGGATGTGATGGCGTATGCTACGATCGTGTCGGGGCTTTGTAAGAATGGCAATGTAGAGAAGGGGGTGGAGTTGTTTAGGGAGATGAAGAAGAAGGGTTTGTTGATAGACAGGGCGGTTTATGGGGCGATAATTGACGGGTTTGTGAGGACTGGGAGGGTTGAGGATGGGTGTGGGGTTTTTAAGGAGATGGTGGATGATGGATATCGGCCGGATTTGGGGATATATGATTGTTTGATTCGGGGTTTGTGCGAGGATGGGAGGATCGATAAGGCTCGCAGGCTCTTTCAAATTGCGATTTCTGAGGGACTTGCATTAGATTTTGGAACGGTTACGCCGTTGATGGTTTATTATGCTAATTCAGGTGAGATGGATGGGTTTTTTAGATTGATTGATCAGATTGGAGAATTGGGTCTGCGTGTTATGGATCATGTGGCCGATTTCTTTACTGTCTTTTTAAGGAAGGGAGAGAGAGAGTTGAATGCTGTGGAGGTGTTTGAGGCCTTGAAAGGAAAAGGATTTTGTAGTGTAGCCATATACAATATTCTTATCGAGGCGCTTTATAAGAGAAAAGAGGGAAAGAGAGCGGTGTCTCTCTTTAAGGAAATGAAGAGCTCACAAGGCTTGGAACCGGATACTTGTACATATAGTCTTGTAATTCCTTGTTATGTAGATGTTGAGGATGTCAGAGAGGCGTGCTCGTGTTATAATAAGATGAGGGAATTGTCTTGGATACCCAGTGTTGAGGCTTATTGTTCTCTCGTTAAAGGGTTGTGCAAAATCGGAGAAATCAATGCAGCCATTGCTCTGGTCAAGGATTGCTTAGGAAATGTTACAGATGGGCCTATGGAGTTCAAATATACTTTGACAGTACTCAGTGCGTGTAGATTAGGTAAACCAGAGAAGGTTATAGAAGTTTTGAATGAGATGATGGAAGAAGGTTACCCATTAGAGGATATCATATATTGTGCTGTCATTCATGGTTTCTGTAAACATGCTAGTTCAGAAGAGGCGAGAAAGGTGCTTGCAGTTATGAAGAGCAGAAATATTCTTTCTGAAGCTAGTTATATTGGTTATGAGGATATGCTTAACGAGCACTTGAAGAAAGTGACTGCAGGCCTAGTGATCTCTACTTTGAAGTTTTATGGTTTGGAATCGAAATTGAAGCTGAGTAGTAGCATGGATTGACTTTGTTAGAAGAATTGTCAGGTACTTCCTTATGTTACTAGTTAATTTATGTTATGAAGTGGTATTTAGTATTTTTATTGCATATTTACTAGCGGTTTGCTAGCTGTTCCTAGTACTTCTTTGGTCTCAATAGTGATTTTTCTCTTTGATGTTATTGTTAAGACTGCGTACTAGGGCGACATTTTCACTCTCTGGAGGCACAACCTACTCTAAGCATTTTTAGCTTGTGAATATGCTATGCAACAAAATACCCATTCTATCTATAGTAACTATTGGCTAATAGTATGTTAATCTTAATGCTCAGAAATTGTTGTCTAACGCTATAAGTCATTTTGTCATAAATATCACCTCTTTGAAACTTGAGTACACCTTGCATGAATGAAGATAAAGAGAGCAAATGTACAGTGAACATCTATCTACCTTGTACTCTCTACAACCCTATTTTTTTATCAGATCGTAACATATCATGTGCATTATGATGACAATCACAAAGTTAACACATGTGCATGATAAATAGGATCATAAAAGAAGAAGAGATAAAAGAGAGCAGTTTCAGAATTCAACTCCACTCTCTGAAACAAAACCCGATGATGCATTCATTACAATCAAGATGATTTGTTAACTAACTTACCGTTATAAATGGCAGAGCTAAGCATCCAATCTCAAGTTGATTAAAATCAAAGATTGAGGTAAGGAGAAAAGCTTACACCCTTAAGTTTTCATCCTTGATTGCTTAAGGTTGGATAGTTCATCTTAAAGCTTCTTTGATTTTGTGATTGCAGTTATCTCAATGGTTTCTATGGATCGTCTGTTTTTTGTTGTTGCCCTTATGATTGTTATTTCAAGCTTTGGTTTGCTGGCAGGTAACTGCCTATGATTTTTTAGCATGATCACGTCATATTGATCTGGAAAAGAAAATAGAAGAAGCATCTGACTCTTTCATACAGACTGCACAATTACTATGTTGAATGACTAATGCAGGAGGCAAAAGTATCGGTGTGAACTATGGACTTCTAGGCGACAACCTCCCTCCACCAAACCAAGTAGTTTCTCTCCTTCAATCTAGAAACATAACCAGAATTCGCATTTTTGACCCTAACCCAGATGTCCTCAAAGCTCTCCATAATTCAAGCATTGAAGTAATCGTTGGAACCCTAAACGCTGATCTCCCTCTCCTCGCTTCTGATCCATCCTTTGCCACTCAATGGGTCAAAACCAATGTTCTCCCTCATGCAGACTCAGTCACCTTTCGTTACATTACTGCAGCAAATGAAGTCATACCCGGGGATTTGGCAGTGCATGTGCTTCCAGCTATGAAGAACCTGGATGCTGCTCTTGCTGCTGCAAATCTAACAATTCCCGTGTCAACTGTTGTTTCTCTTGGAGTTCTTGGTGCCTCTTACCCTCCATCTGAGGTGCGTATCTCCATTGTTGATGATCTTTAAGATTTATTTTCATTTCTGTCATTACCATAATGATCATCAGGGTTATTTTGAAAAAAAAAATATTTTTCAAAGGATTGTTTAGATATTAGTCCCTCAAATCTTTGAAATTTCTCGTAAGTCCCTCAATGCCTAAGGGGTATTGCAATTTGGTCCCTCAAGGACCACAATACTGCTCAGTTTATTTTCTCCCCCAAAGACCCTGCATTCGAGAGAAAAAAATATTAGTTGAGAGGTGTTTTGGTAAGTTAGGGGACCAAATTGCAAGACCCCATAGGATTCGAAGACGTATGAGCAATCTGTTGGACTAATATGGAATTATGAAGATTTGAGGAACTAATATCTAAGTGGACACATACTAGAAATCTACTTTAGTTTTAATCTCTTAACAAAATCTTTTAGTAACCCAGTGGTTTTAGTAGGCCTTTTGTTACCCATGGTATCTTGGGTTCAAGGCTTGCCAAATGCAACTCTGTGACACTATATAATTCCGATTAATACTAGGTTCTTGATGCACTTTAAGTTCAGTTTTTCAGGATACAGGTCTACAGAAAAATTCTAGAGGATGAATTTCAGAATCTGAGATAACCCGTTAATGTATTTCTTTAGTAGCACTTTTCAACCCTCAACTCGTTGATTAGCACTCGGCACCCCTCAAGTTGTGGAGAAGAAGGGTATTATCTGTTATTTATCTTGCTCAAAATAAAAAGACCAACGTCATGGCGATAAATGCTAATGAACAAGCTGAGGAGTGATAAGTGCTGCTGAAGGCATAGATTAGGGGGTTATCTACACAATTTATCCGTTTCCAGAACAACAAATTCAAAGTTTCCAAAAAGAGGGGAAAAACTTTTCCTCACACTGACGGTCCTGCTAATTAATCTTCAATGTTAATCTGAAACTTCAGACACGAGCCAAGAGTTTTCAGAAATTACTAATTTACAATTGTTTTTTCTTTTTCCAGGGTGCATTCTCTGAAGCTCTGATTCCAATCATGACCCCGATAATCTCATTCCTGGCATCTAAAAACGCTTCGTTCCTCGTAAATATTTATCCCTACTTCACCTACAAAGGTGACAGGAGCATGTCACTAGACTATGTGCTCTTCGAAGAGAGTAGCGTTATCGTACAAGATGGATCATTTGGATACACAAACATGTTCGATTCGATGGTGGATTCTGTGTATTCGGCATTGGGAAAAGTTGGAGGAGGTAATGTGGATATTATCGTTTCAGAGACTGGTTGGCCATCGGGGGGAAAGGAGCGAGGAGCGACGATTTGTAACGCGATGACATACAATAACAATTTGGTGAAGCATTTAAATGAGAGCGTAGGGACGCCAAAGAGGCCCGACAAAGAGATCGAGGCATATCTGTTTGCAATGTTCAATGAGAACCAGAAGCCTCCTGGGACGGAGCAGAACTTTGGGTTGTATTACCCTAACATGACTGAGGTTTACCATGTTGATTTCTAGGTTCCTCCTGTGCGTTTAACGTATATATGAAGGAAGAGCTGAATAAAGGACCATATCCAGTTGCTTTCAGTTGTAATAAAACCATGGAAGATGTTAAGATTTATTTTGACGAGGTTTGGAACAAGTTGAGGTTCTATTTTGATTTTAAAAAAAGGGATATTTTTGTTTTATTTTTTCGTTTAAAAATATATTTTCATATACCCCCTGCACATCACCAAAACTTAAGGCCCAAAGAACAGGGTAAACCCGAGCCAAAACCAAACCCAACCCAAAACCCAAACCCAGACGGCCCATCGTCAACCCCTAAAACCCTCGTCTCCCCCAAAAATCCCCAGTTCTCGGTCTCTATTCATCAGTCGCCATGGCCACAGCCCGCCTCCTCCTCCTCCCCCGCCACCGCCGCTCCCCGATCATGCCCCAACCCCTCCGCCACCTCTCCACCTCCTCCTCCCCCAGCCGCCGCTTCCCTCCCCCGCGCCCCCACGAGTTCTCCTCCCCCAGCGACTTCCTCGGGAGCTGGGACCCGCCCTCGAACCCCAGGGAGGCCGAAGCCCGCCTGGATCGCCTCCGCAAGGGCTACGCGAAGAAGGTGAAGGAGGTGAGGAGGGCGTACGCGTACGAGATGGACTTGCTCAGGGCCGAGAAGGAGCGGCGAGACGAGGCGAGGCGCGAGGCGGCGAGGGTTGCGAACGAGCAGCGGAAGAAGGAGAAGGCGGCGGCCGCCGAGTCCAGGGCCGTCGAGCGCCGGGCTTTCGAGGAGGAGTTCAGGCAGATGCTGGTGAGGATACTTTTTTCGCCCTAATCGTCGGTTTGCTCTTTTTACATGGCCGATCATTTTAGGATAAATTTTGCGAAACTATTAGGGTAAATTGCACATACCTCCATCGTCTATATCTTTAGTAGCACTTAACACCCCCTCAGCTAATTTATTAGCGCTTGGCATCCATGGGTTGCCCCCCCTTTTTTTTTTGGAAGGATAAATTTCAGATAAAACTCTCCTCTTCCTCATGTGCCGCCGAGCGAAAGGCATTCGAGGTGTTCACTTTTAGATTCCGCTCAAGTCAAGATTTTGCTCTAATAATCGATTTTTAATGTTTTCTTCATATTTATTGTTTACACTCCCAAATCCATTAAGTTGTTTTTACACCCTGAAATTTATTAAATTGTTTTACATAAGACCTCCATTTTGAGCAAATATGAAGATTTGGAGTGTAACTTATAAATATAACAATTTAGGAGCCTAATATGAAAATAGGATAGAATTTTACATTTGTATCAATTGCCAACTTACACTAATATCTATCAAATAGTTAGTTTAATGCAAAAGAGTTTAGTATTTTTTTTAAAGATGTTTTTTTTGTGTGTAAAAGCGCGTGTAGTTCATGATAGTTTATGAAAGGTTACCCATTATTTGGATCTAATTTGGTGGGATGAATTTTGTTGCAGATGAAGGAGAGGGCTCAAAAGCTGGAGAGCTGGAGAGCAAAGGAGGAGATGAGGGAGAAGAAGAAGGAGGAAGGGAGGGAGCTGCTAAGGAAGCAGACGTCAGTTTGGGTTGCCGAGGAGGATTTGGATAAGAGAACACTGCAGGCTATAGTCGATACAACTCCTCTCTAGTTCAACAGGAAAAGTGTCAACTTTGGATCAGGTTTGTGCTCATTGCTTGTTGATCGCAAAGTAAAGGAGAGTTGCTCGTAAAGTAAAGAAGAAATGAGGTAGGAGCAAATCATCTGAAATTGTTACGCTATTGGTAGGATATTGAGTACAATGAAGAAAACATTTGCTTCCGTGTTGTGGCGTTCCACGTGTTATTTGTTTGTCTCGAGAGATATCATGCATTGTCTATGAATCAAATAAAAGCCTACAGGGCCTTTAAAATTATAAGTTACGCAGTTAATGCTTATGGTGATCAATGTTTTCTTTACCAAACCATTTAGTCGCAGAAATCGCTGTAGGCCCTTGCTTAAGCACTAGGCAGTTCACGGACACACTGGGTATGTAATACCTTTTCTTGGGTTTTCTATTCTCTTTAAACTGTATTGTGATCATGTCCCTTTTTTTGGCTGGAAATGGTCATAGCTCCAGCCGTTACCAATCTTCACGGGGTGTTATGGGTTGACATATGGCCAAAACATGTTTGTACTTTTTACTGGCTGGTTGTTAAGACCATAGTTTAGGATAGGGGAGAGAGGTCGAGGAGTGTGCCACTTGAGAAGTGGTCCTTAGGAGGTGTAGTAGCAAGAGGAGGAGGGACGCGAAAAGGGGATTATTTTGTGTAATTATGTATGTTTCTGTATTGTGCTTATGTTTTGCTTCCTAAGATATTCTTATTCACTGTAGTAATGTGTTTTTCCCTCCTTCAACTTGCAGATGCTATGGGTTGAGAAATTCACTGGTTTGCAAGGAAGATTTTGTTGAGGGTTCTTTTGTTGCTGATTCAGGTTGTGTTCTTTTTTTCTTTTTCTTTGTCTTCTTTTTTTTAATTTCCCAAATTATTGTGAGACTGAGTCAGAACTCTTTTGTTGTATACCGATATCTTCAGGGTTTAGTTCACTCTGCTTGCATGTTTAGCATAATTTTTGTCATAACTAACATTGGCAATATTATGTTTATCCAAGTCTTCAATTATTATATTATGCTGCAACGGTTGCAAATCTTGTTTTGTTTAACAAGAGAGCGAAATAAATTATTTACTTGTTGTCTTTCAAAACTTGATTTAGAAGTCGTTTGGTGCCACTTACTACTATTTATTTGCATATATTTTTTATTGATATTTGAAGTCGTTTGGTGCCACTTACGCATATTTATTTGCATATATTTTGTATTGATATTTGGAAAGATGCATATCAAGATTGTGATAGTTCTGCAACGAGCATTTAAATTTGACAAGATTTATTTATTCACATGTGATAATACAGCTAGCACTTGAAGGCCTTCACCATTGTTCATCCAAAAAGAAAGAAGTTTGCATTGTTAAAATTGATTTTATGTAGGCTTTCAATTTGTATCAGTTGGTCTTTCATTCTCTCTTCTCAAGGCTAGGGTTTTTGATGACAAATAATGTCATTCAAAAAACCACGTGCTTTCATCTTCTAAATATGCGGTGCTTGTCAATGGAACACTCTCGAAATTTAATTGTCATAGAGGTCTTAAACAAGAAGACCCTCTCTCTCACGTGCTCTTTAGTATGGCAGTCGATGTCCTTAACAAGATGTTGTGTAACAGTGTTTCGATTGAAAATCTCTCTGAATTTCATCTCAAAGGGGAGTTGAACAATCTTAGATCTTTCCAATTTGCAAATGACACCCTTGTTTTATGTAGAGCCCTCAAAGAGGATATCTCTTTTTTCAAAACAATCTTTTTTCTCTTTTTGAAGAAATTTTTGGTTTGGGGATTAATTATGCCGAAACCAATCTCTTCTACCTTGGCAAATCCATTACCAAAGGACCTCTTCTAGCAAGGATTTTAAACTGTTCTTTCAATTACCCCCCTTTTAAATATTTGGGTCTTCCTCTTAGAAAAAGGGGCTCTATCAAAAAAAAGATTGGCAACCCCTTCTTCGCACCTTCAGTAGGAAACTTTCTATGTGGAAAAGTAGGCAATTGTCTATTGGTGGTTGTTTACCGATTAAAACAATGCTTTCCTCCCTTCCTCTGTACTATATGTCATTTTTCAAACTACCTACTTGACTCGTCAAGGCAATGGATAAAATTAAGTGAAATTTTCTTTGGGGAGGAAATAAAAATGAATGTAGGGGGAAATCTCTTGGTAAGCGGAGCACTGCGTGTGGTATCTTGAATTTTCAAAACTTCGACATTGCTCTGCTCTCAAAATGAGTTTGGAAACATCTCGAGAGTGATTCTCTTGTCAGCTCAGTTCTCTCTTCCCTGTACTCTTCACCGCCATTCTACCTCTAGCCGTACACCACCTCCTCGTCCAGCTTCTAAATTTTGGCATGATGCAGATTTTAATTTGTCAGCCATGCTTTGTTAAGGGCCCGTTTGGTTGCGTTGTTTTTGTTTGAATGTTACTGTAGCTGTCAGGCTGCAGTAACTTTCACGCGTTTACACTGTTTGGATGTGCAAATGGAGTGCTGACGTGGCACTAAAAAATCTCATGTGGCAGCTTCTGACCAATTCCTCTCAAAAAGAAGCGTTTTTTGTGAAAATTACTGTAGCTGTCAGTTTAAGTTTCCAACTCGTTACAGTAACTTTCACGTGAAAAACATAAAAAGAGCCAAACGGGCCCTAAGTTTCATTCAATAGAATTTAGGGGATGGTGAACATTTTCTTTTTTTCAGGAACAATGTGATAATACAGAGAGTAGTGACGCCAGTGGATGTTCAAGTACTGCAAGGTTCATCAACCTTCATTTATTGCA
>JBAKGM010000233.1:893311-903674 GCA_037177215.1 Asparagus racemosus | reverse complement strand
TATATATATATGTTCAGTTACACTTCTCACCCAACTTATTTGTTAGTACTTATCACCACCAAGTTAACTGTCAAATGGCAAATCCAGGGATGATAAATGCTAAAAAAATAAGTTGAAGGGTATAAGTTACATGTTATCAGTTAGTTAATATATACATCGAACAGTTTTATCAACTAGTTTCAATAAAGAGATACATGAACACGAGTAAGATACCAGAAACAGGTGCAGTTTCGGGGAGTTCATCTTCTCCGTTATCACTACCAGGGCCTTCATCTTCTCCGTTATCACTACCAGGGCCTTCATCAGGCTCTAATTCTGGTGCAGATGAATCCGCTAACGCTCCACCATAAAGAGCAAGTTCTTTCTCTTGCTTCCTCTGAAACAAATGTAAGGTATTAATTTAGCGAAGTCTAGGTTAAATGACAGGCATATGTTGCAGTAGTGAAAAGGCAATCAAATCAAGAGCAAATCTTCCATCACTCAGAATCATACAGCTAGAGGATAGCCATATTCTGCTCGGAATTCGTAGACACATGACCTCTGCTGGAAAGTATGTAAGAGTGCAATCAAGAACACCCACATAGAAAGTAGACCAATGACACCCAAAGGCCAACTAATATTACACGTAGTTTTAGTGCAAACTCCTAAAAAATATAATGGGCAGTTTACTATTAAAGGAGTAAAAAAACAAACCTCTGAATTCATACACCTGTACACCTATAGAAACCTACTTGATTATAACATTGCACAATCAACTATTGCAACCAACTGAACTGCTAATTACATATTTCAAAATTTGAGCAAGATAATAGATGATGTGATGCACATGTATAGTTTCATATGCCTGATTTTGATACTTTAAGACAAATGTTGGTAAGCCCTTACTAATTTTAATAGTTCCTCTTCCACCCGTAGCTTTAATTAATTAGTATACATACATTTTAAAATGTAATAACTAAGAACTGGTAAAAACAGTATGGATGAAGTTAGAATCATTATTTCAGCCTCTACCCCATGGAAAATTACACAGCCACCCCTCCAAGATCTTATGTTCAACACCTACCCCCCAACCCCACACCACCATCACACACACACAACACTCGTGCATGAACACACTCAATCCTCTGTAACTTACAGTTGTAGGCCATCCTAGACCTGTATCCAAGTCATTAAGCATGTTGAAGTGGTTGCCTCCAAGTTTATTTTAGAAATTGGTTTCCAAGTCATTAACCAGACGCTAGAGCTTCATTCTAACCATTGTAATGCTTAGCAGTACCTGTCCGCTATACTATCTTTTTCTGCTATTTGGAACATTGGTATTTATACACTTTGCAGCTTGAGCAAGAACCATTTATGGTACGCATTGAGCAAAACTGCTCCCAACTTTGGATGGAACTACCTATCACTCTATAATGAATCATTTCAACATATTTGAAGAACCTTCCTTTTCATAAAGCTACATAGTAAATTGCGTGTATCATCCCACGAGATAGTAATCGACATATTACTAGCAACTTATCTATACCAATCACCAATTATAACAAAGCAACTGATATTACTCAAGTAAAAAACCAAGGAGAAAACGCTAAGATCAAAGTGCACGAAAAAGAGAACCACCCAAGGTCTCACATGTATGTAACTTCCATTCGAAATTCTGCGAAAGTGTATATAATTCTATGATTCTCTACTTCCCCTTCTTTACCCCCAATTAACTTCATCAATTTCAATCCTCTATCCAACTTCAATATCTCAAGCGATTCAAAACATTTATCAAAATTGCAATTTTTACGCACAGTGGAAAACAAAGACTCACCCTTTTTCGTGCTTCGATGCGTTTCAACCTATCCTTCTCCTGCTGCTGCTTCTCCGCTTCCTTTCTCCTCTTCTTCTTCCTCTTGTGGAACCCACCAACAAAATCCCTGCTCCGCATCAAACCCCCAAAACCCTAATAAGATTCTCAGCTTAAACAACAACGGGGAAAAACCCATAAAAATGACAAAAAAAATCAAAATTACTTGAGATCTTTCTCGCTGAAGCCGACGCTTAGGGCTTTGTTCTTGAGAGATCGCTTCTTGATGTGGCGGGGGACTGAGACCGTGGGGATTTGACCGACTATGACCGCTTCCTCTTCATCGTCATCGAATTCGTCGTCGTCCTCTTCGATTTCTCTCTTCTTCTTCTTCATCTTCGATCGCCGCAATTAGGGTTTTAGGCCGAATTCTCTCGCTCGCGGTTTTTTTTACGCTTTTACTTGATCTTTCGGGTTGCGGGTATGGACCCGTTATGAGCGAGGCCTGCCAAAACGTATGGCTGTCTATTTACGAATACGGATATAGGTACAGATACACATACGCACATATTTTCAGATATACACGTGGATATAAAAAAAAAAATATGAACAACCCAAATAAAATTGAAAAAGATATAGTCATATGATGGAAGAGAGCTCATAAATATGGTCGTTATATTTGAAGAATTAAGATTAAGTCTCTCGCTTATCAAAGTTAGCCTCAAATTTAATGAGGAAACTAATCTTAAAAAAATTTTAAAAAGTTTCAATTGTTTCAGATATTATAAGTATGGATAAGCATAAAATAAAAAAAGTTTAGTGTTTCAAAAAATAAAGAAAAATTAGATTTGCACGTGAACCTAGCAATGAAGATGGAGAAATAAGAAGAGGGGGGAAATAAAATGAGAATTATTTTTAATCAAAAAAGTTAAAAAGGAACACTATGATAAAATATTTTAATTGTCTTAGGGATAGTATGGTCATTTTAAATTATTTAATACTTTAGATTTTAATTACATTGTTTTAGAGGGGATGAATCGTATTTTGAAAAGTTGAGGAGGGTTATCTACAAGGACTACATAATCGATGGGGGTTTCTTAGAGTTAAAATAGTTGAATGGGATTTTCTGTGACGACCCCCATAGTTGAGGGGGAGTTTTCTAAAATTAACCCTAGATATTAATATATCCACGGATACTAATACTTTTGCAACCCTAAGAGAGAGAGAGAGAGAGAGAGGAAAGTCACTAGTTTGAAGTGTAACAAACAGTACTCAATGGGTTTCTTTTCAAGGGAATAGAAAATTGTTTATTTTATTAATTCAGAAATGCTATATTTTTGCATCACTCATTAAGAACATCAAACTCAAGTGACACCAATAATGAGATAAGTGTGAAGTTCGAATCTCCATATCATGCTTGTTTTATTTTTGTTTCTTTTATTTGCTGTGGATAAAGGAAAGCTTTTAACTTGGCATCATTTGCGTCTAATGGAAATGAGTATCGATAAAATATTGAACTTGTAACTTTTTAGAAGGGAAATATGTTAAAAGAGATGGAGCAATTATTTATATTACGGGTGAAATATTGGGAGAAACAAAATTTAGAATGTCAAGCTCCCCCTGTTAGAATATAGTTAGTTACGAGAGCGAAATTATCTTTCGTCATATCTTTTTGAGAGGGAGAATTTTTTTAAAAAAATAAGAAGCAAAATTGGCTATTTTGCTAAATAGGTAGCAAAATCAACTTCTTTTTGGTCACGTTATCAAGGCTGGCCAAAACGATGTCGATTTTGCAAAATCTCTTCTTTGAAATAGACGAGACTATTAGTCCCGTGTAATTAGTGATCGCTAATTAGGATTGATATGATTCCTCTTCCACGCCGTCTAGTACATTGTATTCTCATTCCAATCCTTTCAAACAATGCGCCAAGATTTGAGCACCTCCCTTGTGTGCTGGATCTCATTGACACCAACAGCTTCGACTTCATTTTCATCATTGTCGTCATTGTTGGAATCACGAAAGATGAAGTGATCTAGGGTTTGAGTCGGGTTTAAGGTTTGGTGGAGAGCGGCGACTTCAGACTCAGGGTCATCATCGTCGTCCAGAGGGCTTGCTGGTACAAGTGGAGGAGATCTGCTTCTAGTTGATTGGTTAGGGTTTGGACAGGGTTAGGGTTTGGATTTGGGGCTAGGGTTTTGATCGTGGCGTTCATGGCAGCGATGGTGGACGGTGGTGACCTAAACTAATTTTGTAACTAACGGTTGCTAATTACACAGACTACTAGTCTCGTGTATTTTAAAGAAAATTTTTTGCAAAATCGACCTCGTTTCGGTCATCCTTGATGACATGGCCAAGAAAAGTCGATTTTGCTAATTAATATGTAAAACAATTGATTTTGTTAATATTTTTTAAAAAGAGATCTTTTTTTTACAATATTCTCCCTTTAAGATGCGTATGTTTCCTCATAAGCATGCGAATACCAATCATCACAAAGAAATCCCTAAATATCAACATTTATTACATTGATATAAATCTTGTATAATGTCATCAAAATATCAAATCTTTCTTGAAAGAAACGTCAAGATGCGAGAATAACATCTCTCGCTCACTATCAAATCAACTGTATAAAACTCTCCACTAAAACTATAGAATATTCTCGAGCACAAACTATCACATATTTCGGATCATACATGAGTGGATGTTAATGAGTATAGGGGGTGCCCATCCTACAAATGTCACATGTTGCAATGTATAGACTGTATAGTGTCATGAATGAATATGTTTACATATTAATTTACCACAAATATAAATGTGTGTCACATAATCTCGTAATATCCAAATAAATGTCCAGCAAGGAACAAAAGACTCACACTAACCTATTCAATTATAATTGATAAGTTGTCTGGAAAGATGGTAAACAACTCCATGCATTATTTTGTTCTAACGTTTATACTAGTGTCATAAATATGTTTACATATTAATTGATCTGCTAGTCCATTTATTTTAAGAAAATTAATGTATTGCACACGCTTTGCACACTGGTAATGATCAAATATTAATCATCTATCAACTTTGGCGATTAACATAAATACAATTCACATTAAAGTGTGCATGTGCCATTTCCTTAAGATTAGATGGTCTTCAAATTTACGGAATCAAATATGAGATAAGGCCACCCATCCTATTTTATTGAGATTCGATTCTCGATCAGTGACTTCTAAAAATATGCACATAATTTGTTTTATAATTGGTGTTATTATTATTTTGGGTTCCAAAGTGATCTCTTGAAATATAGCCGCCCGAAAAATACCCGCACACTTGTTGCCAAATCTTAGGAATCTCAATCCAAGCCTCGATTCCTTCACACCCCCCGCTTTGGGAACATTCTAGCAAAAATAAACAAATATATCCCACTCCTCTAAAGTCCCAGGGCAATAACGAGAAATTTTAAAACAAGACCGGTTTTTAAAAAATATTAGCAAAATTAATCTTTTTATGAAATAATTAGTAAAATCGATCTCTTTTTGCCCATATCATCACTACTGGCCAAAAAGAGCTCGATTTTGCAAAATATAATTTTTAAAATGCACGAGACTAGCAGTTCTATATATTTAGAGGTCGTTAATCACATACCAATAGTCCCGTCTATTTTAAAAGAATAAGTTTAACTTGTAATAAGTGATATCTAAATACATAGGACTACTATTTTCGTGTATTTTAAAGGCTAAAGTTTGCAAAATCGGTCTATTTTTGCACAGCCACGATCAGTAGCAAAAAAGATGTCGACCTTGCTAATTATTTTACAAAGGATCGTGCTTTGCTATTTTTTTAGATAACTGTCTTTTTTTTAAAAAAAATCTAGGGGGAAATAATCAAGAGATGGAAGTAGCCGTTGAAAGAGCAGGACCTGAATCTAGTCAAAACCGCGCGTCTGCATCTCCAACGGTCACAAAAATTCAAATCTCTTCCCTTAAAAAAAACCCATGTGAGGATCCTCACCATATCACTCCCCCTATTCTCTCTCCTCTCCCTCAGAAGGAAGAAATATAGAGATATCAAGATCTATCATTTTCAGAACAGAGAGAGGAGAGAGAATCAAAGAAAAGCAAAGATGCCTCACAGAGAGAATGCTCAAGATGACAACATAACCAACAACAATGCTACTGTCGTCTCGGCGGCGACGCCGTCGCCTAATGCTAAGCAATCCCTGCCGGTTTCTAAGAGCTCTGATGGGCAATCAGTCCTGAAGAGGTATTCCTTCGATTTTGTACTTTGGTTTTTGAGATAGGATTTTTCAAAGATTTGTGTTTATAGCTCTGTTGCTAGTCTTCAGGAAAGATCATAAATTTTTTTTTCCTGAACTTGGGGTGATTCTTGAGGAAATATAATTCTTCAAAATTGGTCTCTTAATACCCATGTCTTCTTGTTTCTAACAAATTTCGTTTCATTTTCGTTGCAAAAACAGGCTGCAGTCTGAACTGATGTCCTTGATGGTAAGAACAAAACCTCAAGAAATTCACCCTTCTCCTATCAATTACGCGAAAAAAAAAACCTCAAATATTAATCAATTTTCTCGAAATAACCAATGTATTTAGATGTGTGGGGATCCGGGCATCTCGGCGTTTCCTGAGGGAGACAACATTTTCTGCTGGAAAGGGACAATCACGGGCAGTAAAGCCACAGTGTATGAGGGAATGATCTACAAACTCTCTCTCTCTTTTCCGGCCGATTACCCTTTCAAGCCTCCAAAGGTGAAGTTTGATACTTCTTGCTTTCACCCGAACGTGGATGTTTTCGGCAATATTTGCTTGGACATTCTTCAGGATAAATGGTCTTCGGCTTACGATGTTCGAACCATTTTGCTCTCCATTCAGAGCCTTTTGGGAGGTAAATTTTCAATTTTTCTGGGGTTCTTTTTAATGATTATTATGGGCTGTTTGAGATTTTTTTTTTTAAATTTTTTTTTGGATTGATGCAGAACCGAACAACGACTCTCCCCTGAATGCTCAAGCAGCAGCTCTTTGGGTGAATCAGGAAGGTTGGTTTATGTGAATTTGGCTGATCATTCTTTAACTTGGTATTTTATTCGATTTTATTTTGAATTAATATGAAAATTGTGTTTGATCGTGCAGAGTTCAGGAAAATGGTGGAGAAGCTTTACAAGCAAACCCAGTGAAGGAGGAGAAGAGGCTTTGCATTTTTTATCTCTTTTATCTTACTATTCAAATGTTTCAACACTTGCATCAGTGTTATGCAGTGATGTTTTTTTTTTTTTAAATGTTATCTGTTATTGCATTCCGCAAGAAAAAAGAGATTCAATAACTATTGAGGAAGTTCTGTTTATTACTACAGCACCCTCAATTTAAACGAGCTGTGATCGACAAATTTATCTTTATATTCTTAGCAAGAAAAAGATCAAGAATCCAAAATCGATAAGGACTTTTCACCAGCTCAACCACCAAATTCACCAACTGCCAAAAGAATCCAAAATCGCACAATGCCTCGTAGCAAACAGTGAGAACTGCATATAATGAATAAGCCCATTCGATGATACATCGAATTGAAAACATTTTTTCTCATATCGAATTGAACGAGAAGCATCCGTCCATAGCTACATTCTTTTTTCCCAAACGATGCAACAAACTTTTTCCCTTCTAATAACAGAACTGCTCAGAACCACATCTAAAGATCCTACTATACAGAAAAAGGAAAAAGGCAACGGGGAATTGACACGCTAAGATCTAGCGAGGTTGCTGGATAATGCGGCGAGGGCTCAAGAACTTGGGGCTCACACACTGCAGCGGCTTCCCATGGTGCCTTGCAGAGGATTCGAGCACAGGCTTTGCAGCAGTTACATTCTTGGCGGATTTCAAGCTCAGACTCCTCATCACCGCCTCAGCACCTCCTTCACCTGTTACATACGCACAAAATAAGGTCACCAACTACGGGTTTGGACATATTTATAGACTATGTCAAACTATATGTAGAAGAAATGCAGAACTAATTTATATACCAAATCAAACAATTCGTGTTGTCAAGTGTTGGACTAAATGGTCCCTAATTTATCTTCATGCTTCCACAGTCCTAACATAAAATCAGAGCAACAATGTTACAACACAGGGTTAGAGACCTAAGAGAACTGACCCCTAAAAGCGAGGTGGCGCGAGAAAGAGAGAACCCAAATCTTCGCGAACTCGCATTGCAGTGTCCATATATAGTCAATGTGGGAGTAAATGGATTCTCCTATATACCACAACATGTCATGTTACATGGTTTTGTGTCCTATCCTAGTTCTGATCGAACATCCAATATACCGATATCGCTACCATGGTTTCGTACTAGCTCAAGTCCAGAATGAACACTGCGTAAAGAATGGCATCGAGCCTGATACTATTCGATAAACCACCTGTTAGATGAAGGGAATCCAAAAATCTCTACAAGCTCACATCAAGATTCAAACCGCGCATATGATCAACGCTCACCGGTCCTCAAGCTCTGTTTCCTCAGCCCAGCAGAGGAGGGCTCTTGCTCCCCAACTTCAAAGGCTTCAAAAGAAGTAGGATCAGAGAACTCCTCGGGGATCCCGAGATCGATAGAATCGGGGAGGAGATTTGCCACGTCATCCTCATCCTCGCCGTCGAAGTTCTCGTTCTCCTGCTCCTGGTGCCGACGAAGCCAGTGACCTCGGAACCACGGGGTTGTCTTCACGAGCTCCCACCACTCAGGAGAGAAGTCCTCCACCTGCTGATATGCTGCCGGGATGAAGAGAGGCGCGTTTGGGTTCAGTGTTGATCTCACTCCATTGGATGCCGTTGCCATGGTACTCATCGCTTTCTTCAGCTGCGAAAAAGATTACATCTTTATCATTTGAATTTTAAAAAGAATTCTTCTTTGGAATAAACCCATGAACAAGCAGCACTAAAAAAAAAAAAAAAACAAGCTACAGACGCTATTTCATAAGAAAATATGCATAAAAATGACCGAAAATTTTCAATGATCAGCGAAAATATGCATCTTTTACAAGACAATCTCTATGAAAACAGACTGTTTAAAATCACTAAAACATGTAAAATCAAAGATAAAGTTTTTTGATATCAGTTCCTCGATCCTTAATCATCTCAGAACTCAAGAATGAAGCTTAATTAATTAAATCAATTTATATAGAGGCCTTCGATCTAAAATTAAGGATTACTCTTTACCTCTTTTCAAATTTCTCTTCTTCGATCTTCAAAAATCTCTACGAGAGCGAGGTAAAAATAATAATAATAATAATAATAAATCTCGAGTAAAAGTTGCGAAGAGAAATGGGTGAGAATGAGTGCGCATATATCGGCGAGTGCGCTGGGGTTCACCCGGTAAATATAAGGTTTGGGTCACCGGAAGCCTGCAGGTCTCTCACCTCGAGCAATCCATTTCCTTTTCTTTTTCTTTTTCTTTTTCTTACGTTTAAATAATTTTTGTATCATATAATCTATATATTTCTCGGTCTTATCTATTTTCCTCATACTCTTTATTATAATTATGCGCGTTTTCCTGGTACTTCTTTATAATTGCGAATTTTCCTTATCGATGATATATATATTCATGTCTATATTTCTTATTATTGAAGGGTTATGTTGACAACAATATGTGAGTTAACATAAAAATTTATGCAGTCACCATCAACAAAAGACTTTTGATCACAATGTTCCATATCTTAAAAAAAAAAATAAGCATGTCCTTATGCATTATAATTGTCAATAACTAGAAAATTAGGAAGAATCGTCTGATTGTTTTGACTAATACTTTATTGTTCTATCAAAATAAAATATTTGAGCTTCTTTTCTTTACTTTGTTTGCATAAATTCTTTCAAATAAACTCAATACTTTTACCAAAAAAATAAAAGGAAAAGAAAAGAAAAGAAAGAAGATTCAATTCACATCTTTAAAAAAATTTACAATTCAAAGCGAACTAATACTTACTTGCTATACAAAAGTAGATTTCTAAATTCAAAGGAGTTAAAAAAAAATGTCTCTCTCCTCTCGCATATTCAAAATTACATTTTTAAAAAATTTCTCTCAAAAAATTGCTTTGAGTAAAAAATGGTGAGTAGTTACCCCGCGTTCCGTTAATAGAAAATTACATATTTACTCTCCTTCAGCTTTGCAAATATGGGTTCTAATGGATCCTATATGAATTCAAGATAGTACTTAGCAGCATTTATTTACTAAAAGTAGTTGGAAGGAAGAGTAGCATCAAGAGAAGTTTGACAATCTAGCAACATTTCCCTTCTAAGAAAAGAGTTATACAGTGATGGGAGTCATGAGTCATCCATCTTATCTATCCATTGGGGGAAAAAATCCAAAATATATACATTCATATGTTTTTAAAAAAGTACTTTTTTCTTCACCTCCAAGTTTCCTTCCACCCTGTTTGGATGGAGGTAAATGGATAGAAGGGAATGTAAAATTTCAATTTTACTTCGTTTGGGAGTTTTTTTTAGGGGGGTTAGAGGATGGAATGGGGTGTAAAATTTGGTCACTTTCGTTAACCTCCGATTTGGGCGGTAACCGGTGTAAATGAGAATGCGTGT
>JBAKGM010000233.1:860058-889764 GCA_037177215.1 Asparagus racemosus | reverse complement strand
GTTAAAATTTTCAATGTAAAAAGACAATTATACCCCTCCCACACTCAAATCAATGGCTGAGATACACTCTCGTTCAAGGTAAAAAGACAATTATACCCCTCCCACACAAAGTTACTTCTGTTTTCCTTACTAAACTCCCAAACAACATTTTATCTTTCCACTTCCATTCCCTACCTTTCCTTTCCGTTACTTAAACTTTCTCTTTTTTTACTTAGTGAACTCCCAAACAGAATGTTCAGTAAGCTCAGAATATTTTTCATCTTTGTGAATGATGCTCTCAAGTTGGTTGGCAATTGAGATGCAACTGGACCCAACGAAAATAAAAAAGAAAGAAAGAAAAAGAAAAAGAAAAAGAAAACAAACTCTTAGGTCTGGTTCCGATTAAATGTGGATTAAGATAATCTAATTGCTGCTCTGAAGGAAACTAGAAATATTAATGGATGCAAAGATTGGTTTCACTGTAACACTCTTCACTCCTCGAGAGGTCAAAGAGGCTAAGAGGAACCTGTAATTTACAATATTTTTAAACATAGCTATCATTATATCCCCAACAAATTATACTCACTTTCATTTCTCAATCAGGAGAGATTATAACATTAATTAAATAATAAATCAGCCCATAGAAAGACTCCAAATCCTTTTGAATAATGTTTACAGATGCTAAAGATTATGATGATGCCTCACAATGATCCCTCCACCACATGGGAGAAGAGGATTTTATGCGACAAAAGCCTGGTTTGGTGAACTACCAACTACCAAGTCATCATCAACAGACAATAACATATGCCACATTAACATGATGTGTAAATTTAAAGTCAATACTATAAAAAAATAAAAATAAATAAAAAATAAGTAAATAAATAATATTAAAGTTAACCTTCATAGAATCATTATATACGCTTGAAGCTATCTTGTAGGCTTGGACCATTTCTGTTTTTAAGCTTGTTTCTTACATCGCAAACCTACTTCCAAAATAAATAAATAAATGCAGCATTAGTTAAATTGACTACTGATCTAAGTACCTGTCACTGCATCAAAATTCTGTAGCTACATATACAATATAAATCAAAATGCATCTGTCAGCTATTTCATAGAATCATTATATTCTCTGACAAATTCCTCATTTTTTTTGGCTCCCAAGGTTTCCTATAACTACATAAATTTTTACCACGTCTACCTTCAATCATTTTGAGCTTGAGAATGGACATCATTATTCGTGTAGTTTTTTCGACTTAACATAGTGCAAAGGTAAGAAGCATGATCTGGGTGTCCAACATGCAGCTATAGCATTCAATGAAAATTCTCATGCGGGTAGAAAATAGGGTTAAGTTAACTATACCACAAATTTCATACTAATCTTGTACTGCAAGACGCAAAACTGTTGGGATGTCCTCCCTCATGAACTGCTTTCAGAAATTATAAGTCTCAAAGAACTACATATATTTGTGCCTCACAGTACCATAGTATAGAAATTATAGTATCATTACCATTACTCTACACAATATTCTTCGAGTTGATAGTAGCTAGATATCTGCAAGGAAAAAAGAATGAATCGTTGATGTGGATAAAAGCAGGAGATCAATTTGTATTTCTCATAACGTCATAACGTTCCTGTTGTTTTTCAGGTCAACTTACCACAGACAAAGGGCGCAACACTTAGACAATTATTCATCGAACAAGCAATAAGGGGAAAAAAAGGCTTGTGATGAAGCTTGACCAAAAATATACAACAACTAGGTTATTAACAAAGAATACAAACATTACTTACCTTTCCTACACTAATTTCAAAATCATGAACTTTTCAAGGCTGATAATGCCTCTTTTGTGGTGGCAGAGATGACAGCATCAGAAGCATTTGGCAAGTAATAATATTTCCCTGTAAGATCAAATGAGAAAGAAAGGAATTGGAATTCAACTTGGTAAAATAAAAAAGAGGTTAATCTCAGAAATACCCTCTCAATTATTATATTAGAATTTAGACTCCTAAAACTCCAGACAATATTATTTCTCCTGCTTGATTGTGATATCTCAATCAAACAGGAGAATGGCTCGGGAAGCAGGTGCCCTGGTATGTTAGTATGAAAATTAATGATTTACCGTAAGTTCTTTTTCCTTAGTGGGGCATAAGTGCTAATAAAATAATTTAGGGGGGTATAAGCGGGTTCACCAATAGATTAAGGGGGTGTATTTGTAATTAATCCGTTAAAAAAATCATCAGTTGGGATAAGATAATGTACCTTGAGCTACTCTTGCAATCTCCTTTGCAAACCCGGTAGAGACAAACTTGTTTTCGGTATCTATAACTAGAAGAGACATCCCTGCTTTGTATATCTTTCCAGCAACATCTAAGATTTCATCCTTGAAGATCAAATTTATGTAATGAGTATCTGAATCATACATTTCATGATTTAACTATGTAATAAATGACTTGTAAAACTCCCAAACACATAGAGGCTGAGAACAGTTGAGGATTTAGGTCTATCTGAGCTTCTTAAGTAGCAAAAATGTTACGATACTCTTAACTAGATTCTTAGTCTGTATGCTTTAAGAGATTGAGACCAAAATGTTCATAAGAATCACACTCACAATCTTGATCATAAGAAATATAGGTTGTTGCGAAAAGGATACTTATTCTATTATATGAAACAGATGAACATGCTGTAGAGAGTTCTCCTAGTACTTGGCCATTACCCATAGAAGCCACTAACATGTAACAATATTAGAACTCAGTACATGCAACTCCTTTCCCACTTCAGACACATAAAATGCTTATACATACCTATTTTCACCAAACTTAGCTTTGTCTCAAATTTATAAAACTACCCCCCCCCCCCACCCCTTAGGCTGACTGTCTTTGACATTACTAGTATCAAATCACTATGAGTACAAAAACAGAGGCGCCAAGAATTTTCATCATATTTGATAGAAAAATGGTTTCTTTTAGCATTTCAAAATAGAGTGCACTTATTAAGATTAAAAACTAAAAAGATTATTTATGTCAACTTTATCAAATTATGAAAGTGGATCCAACAAAGTAGTTCTTTTGTGTGATTGAAATAATTCTCGCCTCTAAAATAATTAACCTAATTGTATCCAGAATCCATGCAGCTCTTTACATGCTTGCTCAATGTAATGAGAAACGAAATATGAAGATTATCAGAGATTCCAAAGAATGTGATATAAGAGAAGGTGATAACTGATCATTTGATATGTTATAAGAGTCAATATGATAAACATACTGGTCACTAAGATTAATTGTTACCTTTAATTCTTGGGATGAAGGTTTGGGAGTATCAGCAGAAGCAGCAGCTTCTGGGTCAGTAGATCGTTTCAAGGATATGTTAGCCCTTCCATCAGTAATCGCAACAATCATAATACGACCAACATCTCCACTTTTTTCAGCATTAAGCCCAACTCTAACAGCCTAAAAAAAATAATTAAAAAAAGGGTGACATGTAGAATATAAAAAGAAATTTAAGTAAATTTATAAGATAAATAGTAAATCTTACGGTGCTAAGACCATGAGCTAATGGTGAACCACCACCACATGGGAGTCTCTCAAGACGGTTTCTAGCCATTGCAATTGATCTCGAAGGGGGAAGTAGAACTTCTGCATAATCTCCACGGAAAGGAATGATGGATACCTGATAAAAGAGAAATTGTAGTTTTTAAGAGAGAATAATTAAAGAATGTTTCTCTACATCTTAGATGCAATACATAGGATTTGATAACTTGAAATGAGGCAAGCATCAACATAGTATGCCAAAGAAACACATAATTCAACTTTATAGTAAGTATGCGTAATACACTATCTCAGTTGTAATAAAACAGTGTACCATTAACATGTGAGATACTGTAAACTCATCTGAATGGAGACATAATTTATATCATACCTGATCTCTGCTAGTATAGCTTTCTGCTAATAGTTTCAATGCTGCACCTTTAGCATTTTGCATACGGTTTAATGCCATACTGCCACTGGCATCAACAACGAAGATTACCTGCCATAAAGTAAATTTTGAAAAAACTCACACAAAAACATGACCTATATAATAGCACGCAAGGGCAAAAAATCACTGGCATGTGCAGCTTCAGCACACCTTAAAGAAAACAAATGATTACTTGAATTATTCCATAATTAAAGTTCATGAAGTCATAAATAAGTGGCAAAAAACTGAAAGGAATTAAATATGTGCTGTGACCTACTATGCTGTCAAACAAAAGGAAAAAAAAAGAACTTAAGGTAAATCATTAATTTTCATATTAACATACCAGGGCACCTGCTTTCCGAGCCATTCTCTTTGCTCTCATATCAGTTTTTTCTACATAAACTTTTCTAGTCTTTTGAGTATCATTTTCTCTCCTTAGCTTTTGGTAAGGTGCAGCTGCTCTGAGTGTTGCATCAACAGCAAGTCGTCTTACGGGGCCCTGCATTGGATGACTAGTCAAATCCCAAACCAAGGAGCAAATACATATAAAATGTGGATTATTACAACTCCTATTCTGAATCAAATGGGCATGTCTTTATTAAACACTTCATCATGTTCCCTATACATATTTTGATTAAAGAATATCATACATATTTTGATTAAAGAATATCATACATGACCACAGAATATTATAAAAACTATGAAGAACAAGAGGATACCTTGGGGAGCATGGGCTTTATGTACCGGCCCCTATCCTCTGAAAATATTACATTCTTAGCTCTTCCAGCTTTCCCTTTCTTCCTTTGTGCTTGTTGTGCAAAGAAAAGGAGCTTTTCATCTACAAGACCACCTTCAGCATCAAAGATGAACTCCTCTGGTATTTGGGGCTCTTGCTGCTCATTTTCCTGGTCCTCCTTGTCGTCCTGGTCGTCGTCCTCCTGTTCATAGATAAATCATTAACTTCATCTTTGACAGGCAGCATAAAAATGGAGAGAATATATATAGCCACCATATTAAACCAGATTTCAAAAGCATTAAGAACGGTTGAATATTTTCAGCAAACCTGCTCTTCTTCCTCGTTTTGATCCTCACCAGAGTCCTGGTTTTGTGGAGGGGGAGGAGGCGGCGGAGGTGGTGGCTGATTTTGCTGATCTTGTGGGTTATCATTGACAATCGAACGAGGAAGAATGACCAGCTCTACCTGCAGTGAGCAAAATATCAGGATTTAAATATCATGAGTACTATATTTTTTTTTTCAACTTTCTGGTCTTGGTAAACTTCAATTATGCAAACATCTAGGCTGGAGATGTACGATATGGTTCGATCATGTAAACACCTAGTGTGGAGATGTACGTTATGGTTTGTTCAAGTTCATTATTTCTGATACGGGTTTGAAAAGTATACACACGCACACACGCAAATACACATACACGCACACAAACACACACAGAGGTTATGGATTTAAGAGTATATCTATTACAAGCTGAAGCAATAAATAATTTTATGAGAAAACAATACTCAACAGCTTTCTTGAGGTCGTCGACATAAACTTTTTCGCGTCCCTCCAACGCAGCCAAACATTTAGCCACCCGTGCAGCATACAGCTCAGCTCGATGACCCTGTGCACAGTGCAGTGATTTTAAAAGATGGCGAATAGCAGTTTTTATTTTTATAGAAGCGCGATTTACATGCATGCTGGCTTAACTAATCACTTTCTATGATTAATGAAAATATACAATGTACCCAGGTGAAGCTTGAACAGGAGCATTTAAATGTGTTCTACCGAGCCAAAGTAACTCAACATCCTCATTTCACAATACGTTTAAGTTGAGAGGTTTGCAATATTCACAATAGAATAGCCTATTCAGAAAATTTGCGAAAAGAAAAAGTGAAACTCAGGAAGAAGTATCAGATGTGCCACATTAAGGGTTTAGGTTAACAAATGAAATTCTAGGGAGAATAATCCAAAATGCAAGCAGTTTGCTGTACAATTCTATTGGGGTACGTAATGGAAACAGTAACTTAGGCACATTCCCCAGTAGCAATTATATTCACAGGACAAGAAAATCCTGAGGAATTTACAAATCATAAAACATCGAAAAGAACTTAACTTACTTTTCTTTTCCTGTAGGGTCAGTGGGTTCTCTTGAGGGAGAAGTATGGGCGTGTGTGTGCCTGGGTGAGTGGGTGGGTGTGCGTGTGTGTGTTGCAATGGGAAATGGAGAGAGATATTCAGTAGAATCAGACTTGCCAACTTACCATGTTCAATATCAAGTCATGAGTAACATAAAGGGGGAAAAAGAATGGGACACCAGAATGAGGTCAGTTGAACAAGACGGTCATGCAGAAGGTTTCCTGTGCAATATTGAGTCCAGGGAACTTGGTGTTGGGTCAACCTCACGCCAACCTTCGCAAGACAAGTCAGCATTCATTAGAGATCCATTATGAGCTCTAATGAGTTATCAACACCATTTATTTCATGTCCCGGAAGAGGATGAAATAATAGTCATTATGACGTCACTTATAGTTCGGAGGGACAAGAATTGTGTTCTCTTGTAACATACTTCCAAAACTTTGACATAGAATTAAGAGAGAGAAACCTTCCATACTTTTGTCGCTGAAAGCACAGGTATCAGAAGTTATTACTTGCAACCGCAAGGTTCATTAGCTTAAATATAGGACTTTCAAAGTTAACCTGCTGAACTAGATAACAACAATTAGCCAACAAAAATCTATATCCTAGACTAGAAGTACAACCTAGGAATAGAAGCAAGTGAGTTTAACTTCAGAAAATGACAGAAACCATTAATTAAGTAAAATGTTTATGGGAGAACACATAAGCAAAGGAAGAAAGATCAAGCATATAGCAAGGATTCAACAAATGAACCTGGCAACCACCTCGCACTGCTTCCATGACCAGATATTTTAGTTGATCTCTGCTCATACTCACATCCTTCAAATACTCTCTTGCCAAAATGATCTGGAACAGAAGAACTTAGCTATTCAATCTCCAGATCCAATATCTCTTAGGTTCATAAATAAAAACCTTCACAGTACTGAAGAAAGAAAATCTCATCATTGCATAAGCATAAAGACAAATTTTTACCAAAATTCTTATAAGAAACTAGTAGTTAAAATGGCATATAACTTTTCCATGAGACAATCAAGTCCCTGCTGGAACCGAAATCGAGCAACCTCATTACTACTTGCTAGATTTCTGGTACTTCGAAAACTAGTCATGGTCCGACGACAAACAGTGACCTCGAGACTAGCACAAACTTGTTGAAATTAGTTCAAATAGAAATAAAATAAGAAGAATTATAACTAAAGAAGTGCTCTAATTTAATAAATTAACTGCTTAAACATATTTACATCTTTATCTTTAAAAGAAAATTGGCTTCACACCTCAGCAATCACTAGATGTTACATGAAATATGTAAAGTATACATACTTGTATATTCAATTAATTGTACAATTAAAAACGAGTACATCATTATGACATGCTACTAATGAACAAAGGCTTACAAATAATTTTGTCATGATCATATGCAGCATATCCGTTGTGGCTTTGATTAATTAGTGGTAAATAGGTATCACTTGACTTACAAAATTACCTGAGTTTTAGCAACTTCAGTTTCTTCCTCCACCATTTCGAACACCTCATTGCTATATTCTTGAAACTGTGTTGCAACTCCTACAGCTGCTACTCTGTCATCAAAACTCATTGGAAGGTCTGCGCTGCATAAGAAAGGTCCACAGGAGTTAAGGCTAGTGAAATAAGACAATTGACCAACAATTTTGGTTAATAACACTTCACACTTGGTAAGATTGCCTTAGACAACTCAGTTTATAAAATTCCAGATCCTTAATGCCTTATGGGGGTTGCAAGACGTAATAATAATTTTAAGTACCTTAGATTTATTGCAATTCGATCCAATAGGTGTTCTCGTACAGACCCTTCTTCAGGATTGTAAGTAGCGATAAGTAGCGGTTTACATGGATGACGGAAGCTTATCCCTTCTCTTTCCACAATATTAACTCCTTCAGCCAGGACATTTAGAAGCAGATTGCTAATACCCTCATCTAGAAGGTTTATTTCATCAACATACAATACTCCTCTGTGCGCTTCAGCAAGTAACCCTGGTTGGAATACTGTTGTTCCAGATTTTACAGACTCCTCAACATCAACGGATCCTATTAGTCTATCTTCTGTAACACCAAGTGGAATCTGTGACATATTAAGAAACTGTTATTATCTACCGGTTGACAATTGCAAGATATATTCTATAATAGTTCTCTTTGGTAAGCTATACCTGGACAAAAGGTGACTTCACAATTTCAGTCTTCACATTACCAGAGGCATCATATTCTACCCTTTCAGCTAATCCATCTTCCCATCTAAAAGAGGGGGGAAATTTTAAAACATTAGAAAGCACAGGTATTGAAATTTCAACCTGGAAGAATGAATGAATATCTATAAATGAAAGCTCATACTATTAGCAGTCAATAAGATTTTTTCAGATGATATGTTATAACCAGAAACCTTGATATAACAAAACGGAATTAGAGAGCTTCTCTACACATCAGCTGATTTATGATATACACAGCCTCCTTATAGAAATAGTGGACAAATAATATAGAATATGAAGCCAAAGTTTCTCAATACAACAGGACCCTGAATAAGTAGAATGCGCCAACAGTATAAATCAGTGACAAAATATCCGAAAAGAGGGATTTTCTTATCAATACATAAAATTATTATAGAATTCTGTGATTGATACAAGTCTAGTCTTTACGGGTAAATGATCCAAGTAATAAAAATCCGCCAAAGTCAGTTATTTACAACAGAACTGAAGCATGTGATAGTAAACTAGGAATCATAATCCGTATACCGTACTTCAGACTGCATCTATAGTTTCTAAAGACTATAAATTTCTTGCGATAATTACATGATGTGCACCAAACATCAAGGTAGAATCAGATGCAACTTTACAACTTCAAATTTCATATCAAAACTCGAAGGAAAATGCCGACGATCTTACTCTTCGGGACAAGAGGGATCCGCATTTGATATAGAACCAACAACCACCTCAATCGGGGGAAGGATAGCGTGCAATCCCCGAGCCATTACCGTCTTCGCAGTTCCCCGCTTACCGGAGATGGCGATCCCTCCAATCTCGCGGTCAATAGCACCGAGAAGCAAAGCCGTTTTGATCGCATCCTAGACAATACGGCCCAAAAGGTAATGAAACCTCAATTCACAAATATTAAGAGCACAATAAATAATCGTAAAACGGGAGGGGGCATGAGAGGTTTATATTTTTATATTCTAACATGCGCCGAAACGGGTGTAAACTGTTACACTAAAACTCCAGAGTTATGATGAGAGTTGAGGTTTATATTTTTATATTCTAACACGCATTGTGCGCAGCGATTCAAGAAATCTGAATCAGATAGCGGTAGGAGTGAATGTATACCTGGCCGACGACTGCGGCTAGGGGGAAGTACCGGCGCCCATAGATCGACCTCTCCGAGCCATTCTGCCGCCGATTCTGGTTGGGGATGGCGCCGTTTGGGGACCCGACCGTCGCGGGCTCCGCTGCTACGGCTCGCACGAGGGACCGCCGAGCCCACCTGCGGCTCCTAGAGAAGGGAGAAAAGGGCGGGGTTCGCTTGAGGGGAGAGGAAGAGGAAGTGAGATTTGAGAGCGCGAGTGTGAGAGAGAGACTCGCCATCGGAGGCAGGGGGAAGAGAGAGAGAGAGAGAGAAACGTTATCCTGGGCCTTATCTTTCTTTATTTATTAGACAAATTTTCAAAATAGGCTCTCTTTGGAATTTATTTGTAAAAAGCGACCCATGTGTAATTTATTCATCGTTTTCGACCCGGTTTCGGCCAACTGGCCGAAACTGCGTCCAAAATGATGAATAAAACTTCATGGACCACTAAATTTCATGGGATTTGAAAATCCCTTGAACTTTGGTTGTCCTCAATTCTATTTGTAGGTGGCACAAAAAAGGACATACCTATGGGAGATCTAATGGAGTAGGTCAAAGACATTTTGTCTGACATCCAATAGAGCTTGCTTAGTGCAGCAAAGCAAAAAATAGACGCATGCATCAACGTCATCAGCAAATAGGATGAATTCGTAATAGCACTTAATGATAAAAATCTTGTCTTGGCACCATAGTGTGATGAAGACGTGAGGGATATAAATAAAGCTACGCTGAGCCTACAAACTTCAGTTGCCACCAGCTCTCTGTCAGTTGCAAAAAAAAATCCCCCAGCAACTTCACGGGGTTTTAAATCCCGTGAAGATTAGATATTTTTATTATCATTGTTTATGAGGCACTAAACTTCACGGGATTTTAAATCCCGTGAAGCTTTCGAGCTTTATTTGTCATTTTTGACCTAGTTTCAGCCAACTGGCTGAAACTAGGTCGACAATCACAATTAAATCTCAAAGGGGTTGCTTTTTATAAATAAATTCGTAAAAGGGTCTGTTTTGAAAATTTGTCCTTATTTATTAAACGGCAGAATATATTTATTTCCTGGTGATCATGGCAAATTGTCAACAGTTGGGGGGTTTTGGTGAAATTTACCCTTTAAATACGATATAAGGGGGTTCTAGTTCTTGAAGGAAAAGGCCCCCAAAATTGAAACAAGTGGAAAAGCGCAGCAAAGCCCCTAATCATTTCCTCGTCCTCTCTTCCCTCTCTCTGTAAACTCTCAATGGCGGCGGCCGCAGCGAGGAGCTTGGTCCTGAAGCACGTGCGAGTTAGCGTGAGATCCGCTGCTCCGCCGGTGAGCCTATCCCTCGGCAACCTCCTCTTCCGCCGCCGGCTGTCGGAGGAGGTGAGGGGATCGTTCCTCGACAAGTCGGAGGTCGCCGATCGAGTCATCACCGTCGTCAAGAACTTCCAGAAGGTCGATCCTTCCAAGGTAATAACATTTGAACCTTAAAACCAAGCTTCGAGATCCTTAACGGTGGAAATTAGGGTTTCATTCATTCTCTTATTGTTTCTGTGGTAAATGTTGCAGTTTTTACCTAATTAGGGTTTCATTCATCATCTAATTCAATGGATGCTTAGTGTGATTGAATGGATTTCCCTGTGAGCACTTATTTTGATGAGCAAGTTCCTAATAACTGTAATTGTGGTGTCAGATTCTGAACTAACTTGATCACTATCTTGGTCGGTTGATAGTTTTACTGATAAATTTGTTTGTATAGCAAGACTGGTTTTTTGTTAGGTCACTTTATTTAGCATATGGTAGAATCCGGTATTTAAAACTCTAGTTAATAGTTGTTTAGAAATTCAAAGTGTATGACTTTACTCTTTAAAATTTGATTTACATGAGATGTGAACCTTGAAGAATAGTGCATGATCTTTTATCATTTGAAATTTTAAGTCTTTGTGATATACTCCTTAATGGCTAGACTTGGTGCAACTGCACATTCTTTTCCGGTTGCAGTCCTTATTTAGTAATTGTTATAGGCTTTTAAAACAACAGTGAAAATTGATTGTTAGGGAAACCAATCCGATTAGAGCCACAATTAGTGCGAGATGTAACCTTAAATAAGAAAGACTTCCAATAACCTATTTTTGATATAAAGCAAATATTAAAAAAGGTGAAATCTATAGAAGCAATACTCAAGGTGGTTGCAAAGACAATCCTAGGTTATGGAGACCTTCGACATCTGATATGTACTAGCCATTTAGCCATTTCCGTCTCATCTTCTTTCTTCTTCTGTTTACTTTCATTCCTTTTTTATTGACGTGTCTTCTTTTTGTGCTAGTGGTAGTTATAAACCTATTGGAAAATGAGATAATGACTCATATGATTTTTTTAATAGAAGTTATCTTTTGGGTATGCCTTGGATATAGTTTCATAGTAAAATTAACTTCTCTCATATCTAGATAGACAGTTTAGCCACTCTTTTCTAAAGTTACAGATTCATCTCTTGTAATAAAAGGAAATCACTTCCTTTATACTCTAGCAATCATCTTTTGTAATAAAAGGAAATCACTTCTTTTATCCTCTAGTGGGTAGAAAATAAAAACACCTTCCCTTGCTTAAAAACACCTTCCCTTGCTTGAGCCTTGCCACATAAGACTCGAAAATTTGACAAAAACTCTATGGGTAATAGCTCATGAAAATTGCAAATTTTGAAGTACATACCATTACTAGTCATTGAGACAAAATGAACAAAAGATGTAAAAATTGTCGATTATAACCTATGAAAATAGCAAATTTGATAGTGGATAGAAATTGTTGGTTATAACTCATGAATATGACAAATATTGAAGTTCGCACAATTACTTGTTATGGGTCAAAATGAAAAAAGGACAAAATAAAGGACTAGCCCGTGAAAGTGACAAATTTGGAAGTACACAAACTTATTTCCCATTTGGTCAAAAAAGAAAACTTGGTAAAAATTGTGGGTTGTAGCTCATTAAATTCGCGAATTTGAAAGTAATTATCATTACTTGTTAGTTGTTTAGGACGAAACGTACAAAAACTGGCAAAATCATGGGTATTACCTATCAAAATTGCAAATTTCAAAGTACTCATAATTAAGTGTCATTCCGTTGATTAAATGATAATAGAAAAAAGTCATGGGTTATAGCTCATAAAAATCGCGAAAATCTAAGTTCACACAATTAATTGCTATTAGGTCGAAATAAAAAAATGTACAAAAATCATAGACTATAGCCCATGAAATCACTAATTTTTAAGTACACATATTTGTCATTTGGTCGAAAATAAAAAATTAGCGGAAGTTTTGGGTTATAGCGCATTAAATTTGCAAATTTGAAAGTGCATATTATGACTTGTCATTATGATAAAACATACAAAAATTGCCAAAATCATGAGCTATAATCCATCAAAATCACACACTTTGAAGTACTTATAAATTATAATTAATTACCATTAGATCAAATAAATAAAAATTGTGTATTGTAGCTCATGAAAATCATGAATATTGAAGTTCGCACAATTATTTATTGTGGGTTCGAAACAAATAAAAATGGATGAAAATCATGGACAATACCCCAATAAAATCTTGAATTTTGAATTACACATACTTATTTGCTATTTAGTTGCAAAACATAAAATTGACACAAACCGTGGGTTAGAGCTCATAAAATAATTTGCAGTACGTATTATTACTAGTCATTGGGCTGAAAAGAATAAAAATTGTAAAAATCATCAATTATAACCTATCAAAATTGTGAAATTTGAAGTAGTCATAATTGTTTGTCATTGGATTGAATTAATGATAGTATATAAAAATTGTGGGTTATATATAGCTCATGAAAATCATTAAAATTGAACGTCGCACTATTCCTTGTTATTGAGTCGAAATGAACAAAAATGGAGAACAATTATGCAATGTATTAAATATAGAAAAGTTTAAAAATAAAATCTATATCGAATTGTAAAAATCGAGGATATATCAAGCATATGTAAAAAATATCGGGGTGTCATATCGGATGATATTCATATGTAACATAACATCGTAATATGTAATCAAAACATATTTAATGTATTCTAGACATAAGAAATTGCATCATGAATAATGATATACGACGTTTAGAGACATTAGATATAGGTAGAGATCTAAGAGAGAGAGAAAAGTCATGAACAGAGGAGAGAGGAAGAGAGAGGAAGATAGAGAGAGAAGGGGAGATAAGTTGAGAGAGAGAGAGGAGAGAGGAAGAGAGACAGAGGGGTCTGAGGAGGAGCTGAGAGAGAACTGGAGAAGAGAAAAAGAGAGTGGAGAGAAAAGAGAGAGATTTGTATCTGAGACCGCCTAGCGTTTTTGGGTTGGAGTGCTGAACGAAGAGGAAACATAAATATGAGATTGACTAAGGATTTAGGTGAGATTGACTAGGGATTATGGCATTGGGAATTTATTAAGTTTTCAGGTCTGGTGGGAACCGGAACCAAAACCAAACATAAACTCAATAACCCTTTTCATTTGGATATTAGCCAATATCTGCCGATAGCTCAATGAAATATTGCCTGATATTTCCGATATAGCGAAAAAATGGTAAAAATCAAAAAATGATATTTTTTCATAAATATCGTATCAGAAAGGCATCAAAATCGATGTATCGGCCAATATTTTATACACTGCAATCATTAACGATAGCCCATGAAAGTCACGAATTTTGTAGTGCGCATACATATTTACCATTTGATCAGAAAATTAAAAGTTAACAAAACCATGGGTAATAGCTCATGAAAATCGCTGATATTGAAGTTCGCACAATTACTTGCGATAAGATCAAAATGAAAAACATGTACAAAACTCATGGATTATAGCCCATGCCAGTCACAAATTTTGAAGTATGCATACCTATTTTCTATTTGGTCGAAAAATGAAAGTTGACACAAACCGTGGGTTATAGCTCATTAAATTCGATCATTTGAAAGTACGTATTATTACTTGTCAGTTCTCGTTAGAACAAAACATACAAAAACTGACAAAATGATGAGTACAATCTATCAAAATTGTAAATTTTGAAGTACTTATTATTAGCTGCCATTGTGTTGAATAAATGATAAGTGGGCTAGAATTGTTATAACCCATAAAAATCACGAAAAGCTAAGTCCGCACAATTAATTTTTATTGAGTTGAAAAGAACAAAAATAGACAAAATTTACGGATTATAGCCCATGAAATCATTAATTTAGAAGTACGAATGCTTATTTGCCATTTGGTTGAAAATTGAAAATTGACAAAAAATTTGGGTTATAACTCATTAAATTCGCAATTTGAAAGTACATTTTTTAGTTAGCATTATGACAAAATGTACAAAGATTGCCAAAATGAGTTATAACCTATCAAAATCGCAATTTTGAAGTACTTACAATTAATTGTCATTGGATCGAATGAATGACAACAGAAAAAATTTATGTATTATAACCCATGAAATTCGCGAATATTGAAGTTTGAGCAATTAATTGCTATGGGTTCGAAACGAAGAAAAATAAGCAAAATCATGGACAATAGTCCATGAATATATAAAAAAAACAAAACAAAAAATTGACTAAAATTGGGGGTTATAGTTCATGAAAATCGTGAATTTTCAAGTACATATTACTTGTCATTAGGCCGAAATGAACACAAATTGTAAAAATCATCAGTTATAACATATCAAAATAGTGAATTTTGAAGTAGTCATAATTATTTGTCATTGGGTTGAATGAATGATAGTGGACAAAACATGTGGGTTACATATAACTCATGAAAATCATAAATATTAAAGTATGCACAATTAATTGCTATTGGGTTGAAATGAACAAAAATAGAGAAAAATCACGAACTACAGCCCATGGAAGTCACAAATTTTGAAGCACACACATATTTACCATTTGATCGAGAAACAAAAATTGACAAATTTATATGGGTTATAGCTCATGAACATCGCGAATATTGAAATGTGTATTATTGCTTGATATTAGAACAAAACAAATAGAAGTTGCCAAACTCGTGAGTTGTAACTCATAAAAATTGTGAATTTTGAATTACTCATAATTAGTTGACATTGTGTTGAATGAACGATAATAGACAAAAATCATGCATTGTAACCCATGAAATTGCGAATGTTGAAGTTTGCACAATTAATTGTTTTTGGGCTGAAAGGAACCAAATAGGCACAAATCGTGGACAATAGCCCATGAAAATCTCAAAATTTAAATTTTGCATACTTAGTTGACATATGGTTGCAAAAAAAAGACAACCTATGAGTTATAGCTCATGAAAAATCGCAAATTTTGAAGTACGTATTATTACTAGTCGTTGGGACAACATGAGCAAAAATTGCAAAAATTGTCAGTTATAACCTATCAAAATAGCGAATTTTGAAGTAGTTGCAATTAATTGTCATTGGGTCGAATGATTGATAATAGACAAAAATCGTGGGTTATATAGCCTATGAAATCTGTAAATATAGAAGTTCGCACAATTAATTGTTATGGGGTCGAAACTGAAAAAATGGACGAAAATCTTAGATTATAGTTCATGAAAATTACGAATTTTGAAGTATGCATGCTTATTAACCACTTGGTCGAAAATGAAAGTTGACAAAACCTTGGGTTATAGCTCATGAGAATCATGAATTTTGAAGTACATATTATTACTTGTCATTGAGACGAAATGAACAAAAATTGCTAAAATCGTGGGTAGCCATCAAAATCACAAATTTTAAAGTACTCATAATTAATTGTCATTGGATTGAATGAAAATAGAATAAAATCGTGAGTTATAACTTATGAGAATCACAAAAATTGAGGTTTGCGCAATTAATTAGTGCAATTAATTCTCATGGCATTGAAACGAACAAAACTGGACAAAAATCATGGATTACAGCTTATGAAAATCACGAATTTTTAAAGTATGCATACTTATTCGCCATTTGGTTGAAAAATGAAAATTGACAAAATGTGTGGTAATCGTGAATTTTGAAGAATGTATTGAACTTGTTATTGGGACGAAACAAACAAAATTTGTCAAAACCATCGGTTATAACTCATCAAAATTGTGAGTTTTGAAATATTCATAATTAATTGTCATTGGGTCAAATGAATGATAATAGACAAATATCGTGGGTTAAGCCCTTGAAAATCAAAAAAATTGAAGTTCACACAATTAATTGCTATCTGGTCGAAACTCTCATTAAAATCATGAATTTTGAAGCACACATACTCATTTGCCATTTGGTCAAAAAAAATGAAAATTAGCAAAAATCGTGGGAATCATGAATTTTAAAGAGCGTATTGTTACTCGTTATTGGGATAATACAAACAAAAATTGGCAAAATGGTCAGTTATAACTCATCAAATTTGTGAATTTTGAACTACTGATAATTGTTGTTGGATCAAACGAATGATTATAGATAAAAATCGTGGGTGCCCATGAAAATCACAAAAATTGACGTTCGCACAATTAATTGCTATCTGGTCGAAACGAACAAAAATGGAAAAAAAAAATCATGGACTATATATCTCACAATAATTTTGAAGTAACGCATACTTATTTGCCATTTGGTCGGAAAATGGAAAATTGACAAAAATCATGGGATTTAGAGAAAGCAGTGGAGAGTAAGGCTACTTGCCTCTGCTTGGAAAAACTTTTTTTTTATGCAGGGTATTTCCCAAGTGAATAGATTTGATGCACACTAGAAAGTAAAGAACAATGCCGCTGGTAGAACCATGGAAGTTGTCGTCTAGTTGTAACTGTTTGAAATTTGACATTAACATTTTCAGATTACTTTGTTCAAGTATAGAAATCTTACAAGGAACTAGAGGTTAAATGTATTGAAGTTTATAAATGCTACTATCTTCTTCTTTTCTCTGATCACTTAGATAGGAAAACAGAACTTTCATCTATCGGCTTATGCAGAAGTAGTAAGTGACAAGCGGACTTATGTTTTGTTGGTTATGCTTGATGCAGATGCCAAGGTTGATTGGAAGCCCATTTTATTCACACCTAACATATATCCTGTAATTGCTAATATTTATGAGAACTAAAATTAGTGTATAAGTTGTCTGCACGATTTGTCATTTACCTGGTAATTGAATAGCTTAAATTGGAAGAAGAATTCTCATTTTCTTGGTCGTAACGGACACTGAGGCTATTTTTGTGTTCAGTCCTGATGCATCCTGAGTCAGGTGTCAGTGGGTTACATAAAATGGTTGGCTATATAAGTAGATGGAAAATTTATCCTGACTGTTAGGATAGACCCTACATTTTAAATCTCACATCAGATTTCATGGAACATGTGTTAAAACTAGAGAGGATAGAGACACTAGACTTGATATACGAGTCTCTTTAGGTGAGAGTAACACAGTGGGTCGACAATGAAGGTGTCAAGGACATGCATGATAATATCCACAAAGTCCCCTGAAAACACTAGCTCGATTTGAATTGAAACTGTGAGGACACATACAGAAATAAAAAGGTCTAGGTTGCTTGGCCACAGAACTCAAATCACTTGTGTTGGTGGACCATGTAGGACGTGAAACATAATTGATTAAGCCAGTTATGGCAGGTAGTACTGTGTTTTTGTTGGCAAATGAAGGTATAGTAAAAATATTGCATGGTAGAAAACATTTGAATGACATCAGCAATAACAAGAAAAGGCCTTTGGTTCTACTTATTTGAATCCTTCTCCATTCACTCCTTTTAGGACCAGTTTCATCTGTTAAAGAGTGACACCGACATACGTATATTTATTCACATGCTGTATTGAATATTGATAATTACAATAAAGCTATGTAGTATGCGGTTTTGCTGATGGCACTTGGTTGATTGTTCAATTTAATCTCCTATATGATTTTGATGTGTTTGCTGATAATCCACAGAATGTTACATGATGCATAATCCTTAATATGTTTCTTCTGCTTTTGGTGCTTTTGTTTGGAACTTTACTGCTTCTGTTTCCACTCTTAAGTACTTAAAATGTCATGCATGCACCTTTTGTTTTTGATGATCCCAAATTTAAATTCCTAAAAGTAATTACCAATATTCTAATTTATGCATCTCCCAAACAATATGGGATCAGCTATGGAGCGCTACTCTGTGCATAAAGGGTTAATGAGAGTCGATGAAATTCTCTGACCAAGGTATAGGCTTCTTGGTTTGTCACTTAACAGCAGACCAAGAGATGGAAGTAAATGTTGGTTTTGCAGTAAAACTCATCCAAGTAAGGTATCCAAAAATTCTCCTGGACAAAATAGCTTAGCAGCAGAGAGTTAAGTTGATAAGCTGATAAAGACTGCAATGGGGAACATAGCTCCGAACTTATATGATGACGTTCTGAGGCATAGATTTAAGCCAAAGTAGCATGAAATAAAATGACATTTTCATAACTCATTGTTTATTACTGTAGCCAGCATGTGTTCACGCATATCTTCTATTAATAATTACATTGTAGCACGTGAACAAACAAATTCTGGATCAATGGAATGAAAGATGGTTGTGAATGTTTTGTTAAATACTCTAATTGTCATATGATGCTTAATTGCAGGTAACACCAAATGCCCATTTCCAAAACGATCTCGGTCTCGACAGTTTGGACACTGTAGAAATTGTCATGGCCCTAGAAGAAGAATTTGGGTTTGAAATTCCTGATAATGAAGCAGACAAGATTAACTCCATCAATCTTGCAGTTGACTTTATCGCTTCTCATCCTCAGGCAAAATGAATGTTTGCTTCTTAGAACTATCCTCAAGCTTTTTTTTTCCCCCTTTTTCCCCCATCAGAAAAAGGACACTTAGCATTATTACTCTTTTGCTAAATAAGCCATCCTAGTTATCTTGTGAGCATTTGGGTAAGAGCCAGTTTATTTGAAATGTAACTGAGCCTAGCCATGTTGAAAACTTTTTCTTTGAGTTTTGTTTGAATCCTTTAGTTTGAGAACTATTATGTATCTTGTATTTTGTCTGACTCATCTTGTGATATCTTTTTTTTAAATTTTGAAGTGAAATAATTTTCTGATCCTTGTGTTGTGATTGACCCTTGTACCGGGGAAAAGACTCTTTTATGAATCTTTGCAGATCATGTCAGAAGCGATTTTTGTGCATTTTATGCTTATTTTTGTGCATTTTATGCTGCTGTTAACTTCAAGCTGATCCAGTGGATCAAAATGGTCCGGTAATTGCCCGGTTTTCGTCTAGAAAATTATGTCACTTGATCCATATTACTACATGTTGGTGTTATATGCATAGCGTGACTTAAGCATCCTTTTGTTCCTGTTTTATCTATAAGCAGTTGTGCGGATGGATGTCACGTGATGTCAATGAGTTACAGAGAGACCGCACGATATTTCAATGTGTTGTGTTGTGAGATCCTCTATTCTTTTATAGATTGTTGAGCATACATTATTATTGGACAGATAACAAAGAGATAACTTGGTCTGGATGCGAGAGCATGTAATTGTTAGCGAAGAAGCTTGAAGATAAATAACGGAATAATATGCTACTAGTACAAAGAACAGATCCCAGGAAAAAAAAAAAAAACCAAACAAAATCCATATCGCCAGCACAGTATTGAAGTCGAAACCAACCGTTGGGAAAGTGAACTACCACCAAATTCAAAACGAACTCACGGGCCACAACAAAACAAAAGGAAAGCCCAAACCCCACCTGAGCATTTAATCTCCGATGTTGCATGGCTGACACGTGTCCTAAACTGCCCTAACTACCCCACCTCTAACTCGCTGGGATTTAAGAAAAAGCTCACTACTTTCAGTTGGGAAAAGCTCCAAAGCGTTCACAAGCCAGCAATAGCACCCGCATACTGCGGAGTTCAAATATTTTGATGATGCAGTGTTTGTGATTTCATGTCTTTATGCACACGAGAGCTCACATGTGACTGGATCCCCTACATTTTTGACACGCACATGGAAAAGTCAAGAGGGATTTTGGAATGCGCTCATCAAAATGTTGTCCTTTAATGCCAGATGGGCATAATGTCATTGGTACACTTGGTAGTTGTCAAGATTAATTATACGACATTATTTTCTCCCATCGAAAAAGAAGTATAAGGGTGTGTTTGGCAACTCACTAAAATTAGATTAAATTTATTCATTAAACTGGTTTTGGTAAGAATTGATCTAGTTGTAGACCATCTTCCCTCTGATCCACATCTAAACCGGTTTAGAGGTCCAAAAATGAGCTAAAGCAAACTAGGTCAATTTCGGCCTAGTTTGCCAATGTTCGAACTTGGTCCAGTTTTAAAGAGTTGTCAAACGCACCCTAAAGTTTAGTTTTGTTTTCTCAACAATTAATATGAAGCCAATACTATCAATCAAAAAGGGAAAAAGAACCAACCTAGTGCATTTAACTCTCCTACCTAGTCATAAGCATCTAATTATCGTGAGCTTGTATCTACTCTGATATTCGTAACATATAATCAAATGTTACTACAAATAATTAAAGCTAGTAATCAGGCATTTGTTAGAATGCAAGATCTAAGCAAATTATGAAGGAAAAAGACTGTCAATAACCGACATTTTCCATACTAAAAATGTTCTGATATCCATCCATATGGAGAGTTGAGATTTCAACAGCTCATCTACCTTTTTTCCCCCCTATCAATCTCAACCGTCAAGAGCGGAGAGCTACAAAATAGGAATTCCTGCATGGAAAGCGTTCTGATAGGATTCATATTCTAATAACATTTTTATCTTATTAGACAATACGAAATATTTCATATTGCACATGTAGCCGTGCCTATAAAACCCCAACATGGATCCGCTCTCCAATTCGCCTCACTCATCCAAAGAAGGAAAAAAAAAAAAAGCACCACCCTTGATTCTAAACTGTCTTAACTCCTTAACAAAACTCAGTGACCATGGCTAGCAAATTTGGCATTCTACTCTTTTCTATTCTCCTGGTGCTCACTGCATCAGATCAAAGCCAGGTTTCTCTCTAACAACTCTTAACTAAACGTATGCATTGCATGCCTTTTCCATCATTAGCATCATGTGTCGGTAAATTTCCATCTCTTTTCAAGAGCTTTAAATATATATGTTCAGGAAAAGCCAGTTGCTCCCATCTTGTTCTATCACATTTTGTTCAGATAAATGTTAATTGCAGTACAAATTTCTTTCATACTATTTTAATACTACAAGACAAACATACGGGGTATTTTCCCGAGAAAGAAGGGTAACTAAGGGTTTCGCAGGCTAAGCATTCCGATGGACAGACTCCGCAACCAGTGAGCACCCAAGCCCCAACTCCTCAGCCTAACCTCCCTATGGTATGACTCCATTTTAAAAACTCACATAATAAATCCTTTCAAAATCCTTTCTATTTGCATAACTAATTAATATTTCTCCTTCTAATTAATCGGAATGCGCGCAGTATGGAGTCACTCAAGGGAGTCTCCGACCCCAAGGTGACACAGCCTCACTCACTGCTCAAGTTGTTACTCAAAATGGTTAATTGCGGATAGACCTACTGTAGTATCAGCATTCTGAACTTACTACCTCTTTAGTTTCCTCGTTGCGGACAGACTCCTGAGTGAAATTTTCTGACTCTCTTATCCTTATTAGAGAAAGAGAAATTTGTTTCCTGAGAAATATTTCCCTTTAAAACTAGAGAGGTATTAAGTCTGAAGTAGTGACACTGCAGAGGGTCTATCCGCAATTAACCTTACGGCGAAATGCTAATTGCGGTAGAGCTTAAATTTCAAACTCACCACCAAACAGTTTAAATTTTTGCGTTAAATTTGTTGACTGGCAACTGCATTTGCACCTCGTCTTTTGACTGCAGAGTGCCCAGGACGGTGCGCGGCGCGGTGCTCGGCGACGGCGTACAGGAAGCCGTGCATGTTCTTCTGCCAGAAATGCTGCGCAACTTGCCTCTGCGTTCCCCCGGGAACGTACGGCAACAAGCAGCTGTGCCCCTGCTACGACAACTGGAAGACCAAGAGAGGAGGCCCCAAGTGCCCTTGAAGCCTTAGTTATTTAATGTGCATATATAATCTGATGAAGTCTGATAGGATGATTATAAGGAAACCATATTTCAATTTCAACTTATACATAAATCATCTTTAAAATGGGCTTTTGTTGTAATCAAGCGCCTCCTACTCAAAATTTTCACTGAAAACCCAAAATTACCCTTAGAAACTCACATTCAAGAGACATGACTCATTTTTTAGTGCTCAGCTCTTGCTAGAATACCATTCATGCATCTTGAACTTAAATTTTTTAAAGCTTATTTTTGGCTTTTTAGTGAAAATTTGATGAGGAGGTGGTTAATTGCAACAAAAAACATAATTTGAAGTTGGTTTATATATAATTTGAAATTAAAAAGCGGTTTCCATATAATTACCTTATTTTAAACATGGTTTCTAGGAGAAAAAAAATCCTAGTAAAATGACCCAGAATACTAAGCCCCCTCAATTTTATTATGGGTTAATTGCGGACATACCACCTGTATCGCTATTTTGAACTTACTACCCCTCTAGTTTTATTGTTAGATAGCCCCAGAGTGAACTTATTCAAGAGGGTCTATCTGCAAAAATGAATTTAAAGGAGAGGTGAGTTCAAAACGACTATTCTATAGAAGTCTATCTGCAATTAACCTTTTTACCATTTGGTTGAGGTTATCTTCTCGTTGGGATGGTTCATCAGATGTAAGATGTTGTATTTTGTGTTTATATATGGATTTATTTGCATATGTACCTTACGTATTGAAGAAGGTTAGCAAACTTCTCACTCTCATTTTCTATTAGAAGATGTATTCTCTGAATGGCAGTATTTGATACATTACGCAGCTAGTGATAATTGTGGTACAATTTTGCTCTTTTTATTCCGAAGATAAAATTATGATATAACACATATTAATTACATTATACACAACGCTACACAAGAGTACGTAGTCAACATTACTAGTATACAAGTGTATAAACTCAGGTCTATTTAACTGTGGCAGCTTTGAAAAGCTCCTTCCATTTCTCTGTATCGCTTCCAGGTCCTTCTCCCTGCAACACCATTTATTTTCAGTTTCAAAAATTAATAATTTGTATTAATATACTCTGATTTCACATTATATTTGCTAAACCAAAAAAATAAAAATAAAAAATTTAAAGAGCAAATTTTATAACATCGTTCTCATCATATAGTAGGCTTGTAGTTTTTCATTTTTCAATAAACACTGCCTATGCAAGTTGAGTAAGAGGTAAATTACATAAAAGTCCTTTGTATAAATCACATAAAATCTCCCTAAATTTTAAAAAGTGATATTTTCACCGCCCATCAAATTTTTGATATAATCATCAATTTTCAATGTAATGACCATATACAATTTATATGGAAGTATAGACAATTGTGTAATTAATAAAAATACCTGTATCGAGTTGATCTCATATATTTGTCCCTTAGTAAAGTCTATATCGAGAGCTTGTATGCAGGCTTCTGCCACCACAAGTCTGCTAACCTCGCCCACAAGTTTATCTCCTGACCAAGAAAAAAAGATCAATTTTAAATAACCAGTTAAAAACCCCTCGTTTTGTTAATTTCTCACAATGCAACATGATTACAAAAAATTTCGCAACAAAATATCCATCGGTTGTAGCATGCAGATGCAAGCTGAGAGATATCACTATATTGTTATACAATGTTGATTTCGATCCACAAGACCACTGCGATAAAGAGGAGTAAAGGCTATTGATTAACGATAAGGTCGGCCAAACCCGCTTGGATGGCACACATGGCTAGCGGGTGTGTGTCCAGGGTGGGGGCAAGCCGGGGAACCCGGGTTCGAGTCCTCGTGCTGGCAAAAATCCCAACAGACCAGAGGAGGACCTTGCCGCTCTCAAACCTCGAACCACGGACTAGCCACTTGCGAAGCAAGTGGTGAACCGCGGGGGTATACCGAAAAAAAAAGGATAAGGTAGGCCAACATTACCATGATTATTAGAGAAAACTACCACGAACTATTCACCAAACTATCATGCCTGATGACAGTGAGTGTAGGGCGTCACATGCTTCACGCACGGCACGTTTTAGACAAGTTTGTTCTGATGTACTTTATATATCATCTATATTAGTCTTGTGAATTTTCCAGATTGATGGCTATAAAGAACCCGCTAGTAAAAATTTCCTATAGTTTATGGGATTTTTCTACATTTTTCCGTTGTAATAAAAAAAGTTAAATGGTAGCTTTGTTCAAAACCCTCCAAAGTTCATGGCAACTCTGTGAAATTAACCCTTAATATCTGTATGATAGTGAAATATGAAAGAAACTTTCTAGCTTCTAGTTACATGGCAACCGATTTTTCACAAATTCAGAAGATTATTTCTTTCCTTAACTAACTTTCAATGAGCAAGGCCCACAGAACAACAAAGCTTTTATCCCAAATTTTGGGGGTCGGCTACATGAATGTTATCCTTCCATTTAATTCTATTAAGGGGTCATCTCTTTTGTTAACTGTTTTTGTGATGCATACTCCTCTCTAAGTCCATATACAAACTAGCTTTCCATGACCAATATCATGCCATTTTATTTGGAAGAAATTATTTGAATAGGCCGTGTTTGTTAACTTATATCAGGTTTGTATATGGACTCCGGATTGAAAATGTACATCAAGCAATTTTGAGTCTCACATTGTTACAGGGTTCTGGAATTAGAACTTCAAACGATAGTTAGGGATATACAACTTTACTTTAATTTGCTGATATTTCAATATTTGAGATCGGAAAAGTGATACCTTGGCCTATAACTACTGCTCTCCTTTCTCCAGCAGTTGCTTTAATAAGCGTATTTAAATCATAAGAAGTATAAGGTCCGTCAGTCAATCTTCCAGCCCTGATAAGCAAAAAAATTTGAATGTTTCAGCCAAATTTTTTTTACCATTCTACAAGCTCATATAGGTGAAGAAATTTATCTAAACATTAATAACTTAGTAATAAGTAATAGACCTGATAATGGTAAAAGGAAGGCCAGAATTGCGAACAAAATCCTCCCCCATCTTCTTGAACTTTAAAACACCAAATAGGTTCATGATACTGCAACCAACATTGAAAAAATTTGTGAGTGCATCTTTTCAACCAGAGAAATGAAGTCATATATGCAAGACTTTTATATTATGAATCGCAAACACAGCATAAATGAGACAATAATGTATTGGGTAAAAGGAAACATTTTTACTTAATTGATGCATGTAGGAACTAATTTATGCATATTTTTATAAACATCTACAAATTACTAGATAGTACAATGCTTTAATTTCTCAGCTTTGGTGTCCTTAACAAGATATTGTACGTTACTGATGATGTTTCTAGCGTCATCAACATTATGAATGTACATTTAGAAATGATTTATTGTCGTAGTTGAAGAATCCTAATTTGTTGTTTTTTTATATAAGTGTGCTCTGCAAATAATCAGCAATTTACCTGGGTTAAAGTTCATAATGATGAAGTAAAGGACTTGGAGTACAAAATTTGTCTCCCGTGTTAATGATTAGTCTAAGATCAAAAAGGGATTTTATGCATATTAAAGCAGAGGCCCCGAAAGAATCTCTTTTAAAACAATAGTAAAGCCCTTGTCCCTAATTTGTGTTTGCGCTGTCAAAGATAAAGCTACTTGTCTTAAAGAACACAATATGGAAGATAAATTTAGCTTATCATGGGCCTGACAGCAACGCAATTGAGTAATGCTTTTGCAATGAAAGTTTGAAATGATACGTCAAGAAACAATTCACTAAGATAAAACCCGCAACTTTTACATAACCAATCTCAGAGACTAGACAGACACCATAGCTTGAAATTAGATAATAAATTCAGAATTATTGTATTAAAACATATCAAAGAAGATTTAGGTTTCAAATAAACAAGCTTATATACCTCCATGGTAATTCACTGAATTTTGTGACGCCAACCGATGAGACAAGAACAAATCTCCGTATAGTTGGAGGCAGCACCGACACAAGATTCCGAATGCCCTCCCAGTCTTCAAATGATGATAATTTTTTGAGGTACATGAAGAACATAGTTGTCTCAGTTTCATGTGTAAACAATCTTAATCATGCAAATTAAATTTTTTCCAGTGAAACAGGAAAGAATGTAACGAAAATAAACCAACGAAATTCTGTTGATCAATGTACCAAAGTCATCATATCTGAGGCACCTGAAGAAGGGGGCTTACTTTCTGTATATTTGGGAGCATAATTCAAATTTTACTTGACAAGAACATCCTCCAAAAACAACAAAGCCCTTATCGTATTATTGTAAAGTAGGGAATGCGAATCATTTTTTCCATTAAGGGCTACCTCCTATGAGTTTAGCTACCATCATATGCATACTTTAACACCTAAGTTCATGTTCATTTAGGTTGACCTTTAATTCTTGTATTTCCATCAACTATGATCCTTAATCTCATGGTCCTCTGATACACACCAACGATAAATATTTTCTTGAGATGTATTATGAAAATGTACATTATTAGAAAATATTCATGGTAATGGAAGCTACCTCAATCCGCTTCATCGATAGTTTTAAAAGCATGAACATGCAATTATTGGAAAAAGAGCACTGTCTTGATTCTGAAATTCCAATTTCAATTTCAAAGATATAATTTAGATAATCTATATCCCTCAACTCTCTCTAATTGAATGCTGAGAAGCTTTCGTGATATCGAGCAATATGGCTTACTTAGCTAACACAGTTCTTTACATTTAACTAGAAATGGTACATGTTAGCAAACCAACAACGTTGCCAGACATATGTTTATATATATGTTTATTGCCAAGAAATAATGTAAGCAATATGATAAATGGTAGTATCCTACCTACTCTTTCAGGTGTATTATCTCCTTCCCAGCGTTTTGAAGGGAATGCAGTAGTTCCCGTGCAGCAAATCACATGTGTAACCCCCTATGAAACAAGAGTCCTATAATTTGATTTAATAAAGGAGTAAATAAATTAAGATTCAAAATTGGAAACAAAACTTATGATGATAAAAGAGGCAGAAGGAAAAACCTGAAAAATAGTTGGATCTAAATCACTAGGATTTCTTGTGTCCCCTTTCCATATCTATAAAATTAAGCCAGAAACTTCGTTAAATATTGATTCTAACAGTCAGCATGCACAATAAGCATTTACCTTTAAAAGTTCCTCGTCTTGTATACCAAACAGAGACATTGCTTTCTCTGGATCTCTAAGCAGCAAGCTTGCCTTGATGTTTCGGCTTAGTAGGGATGCTACAATTAGCTGTCCTGGAAAGAGAGAAACTCTAATAAAAATATGCGAGATGGCAGATGGAAAGTATAAGGATACAATGTTAAAGTACATGGCCCTGGCAGGATATTGGCAGCTTAATCATTTCTATGTCCATCATTATGTTGACCAGAATAATCTATTAATGCATTCATTTGCAAGCTTTTATGTGTGAGGTTTCATTGCGTAATTCTCCTTTGAGTAGATAAACAATTAGAAACATGTACCTCGCTTGGTGCTCTCCATAAAGGACATACTACCTAGCACGTTTCTGCGAAAACATAGAACTCATAAAGGGGCACAAAAAGAAAATGACTAGACCTCAATGATTTCTTCCATGATTAAACTCATGTAAGCTCACAGAATGCTCCGATTATCGATATAACTTGAGGAAGCAAGAAGGTTCCACAAGAGTCATGGGTTTGTTTGTTCAAAAGTTCTCGCACCAATTGATTTAAGATGAGTTTCTTGAAAGTGGGTTTGTGGATTTGGAGCATTTAAGATAACCCTTTCCTAATGTGATCCTAGAAGCTCCTTGCTATTTTTCGATAAGGTTGTTGAATCTCTCCTTGCATCGTGTATGCGGTTAGGTGAAGCACACAAATCTTTGGTGTTTGTTTCATCAGGTTAATTTTATCGCATTTCGCCTGCAGTTTAGTGTAAAACACGGAAAATATCCAATAGACCTTGTCCACAAAACAGCTGGTGAGTAGAAAAAGCCTTCGACCAGTGCGCTCATCCCAAAAACCCTTCAGTCAAATGACTCCAAGATTTCAAAACCCCTTGATCCCCAAGAAATTTAACATAATTTTGGCATTTGCTGTTAAAGGTTTTAATTCACTGAATAGGTATACTAAGCTAATAAACATCCTTCGCATCACCAACTGAACAGCTATATGCAGCAATTTCAATCCAAATCAATCACATGCAAACCCAATAAAAGCAAATAATGAAATTTGTAGTCCATGATGAAGAGGCTCACCCACTCCTCCAGTTCCTCCAACAACAAGAACAACCTTTGAAGAGGTTGAAGATGAAGATGAAGCAGAAGAAGAAGGAGAATATTGTTGGGTTTGTTCCTCACTCACTGCTTGGCTCACTAAAACTCTCCTCCTCCTTCCTCCTTCTGTCTCATTGGAGGAGGAGAAGGGGCAAGTGAAGGATGAGAGGTTTGGGGGTGTTACTTGTAATAAAAATGTTTTAGGGCTTCTTGGAAATCTCTTGTTGGGTTTCTCAAGGGAGGTGGGGAGGTGAGAGGAGAGATGGAGAGCCATTGAAGAGGATGGTGGAGGATTGAACAATGGCTATGAGATGTTTTTTTGTAGCTGTTGTCTTCTTCATGAGATAAGATGGGCTCCACATATAGCACTGTGCTTTAGAGGATGAAGGCCATATATGTAGCCCATTTTAAATATAGAAGCAAGTTATGGGTTTTGATAATAAGTTTTTACTGTTGGAGGCTTTAGCTTATAAACCCAAAGTTTTACTCTCATTTACTTTAAAGCGAGACAATAACTCGTTTTTAATACAAAGTATTTGTTTTGGCGCTAGTGAATGATGAAAGTTAGAAAACAACTCGTTTTTAATATTTTTTGGGTGTTTGTTTGCATATAAGTAGTTACGAAAGTGAAATGCAAGAAAGTTATCGCATAGAATCTAATACAAATTTGACTTCCCATAAAAAAGTGGTGAAGTCACAAGAAAGTGGTAAAAGTAATAATCATTTTAATTAAATAATTTTAGCTAGATTTACTAATTAATCTAATTTGTCACATCATCTTCGCATTGTATTTTTAACAATAATTTTATTTTTCAAACAAATAATCTATTTCACTTCCATGCTGACATGGCTGTGAAAGTTGTTTACAAAACAAAGTAACTTACTCATTTTCAATTTACTTTCAAATTGCCAACACCTCCTAACTGTTTATAAATGACTCGAGGGGTGTTAAGTGTAGTGGTGTCCAATTGGGCCTTGGGCCCGGGCCTGGGCCCTGGTCCAGGTGGTGAAGCCCGGCCCGGACCTGGCCCGACCTCTTTTT
>JBAKGM010000233.1:820344-850613 GCA_037177215.1 Asparagus racemosus | reverse complement strand
ATATATAGAGGAGTTGTTGTTTCTGGGATGAAATTTTCTGAAGAGTTTTAGGGCCTATTTATAGTGTTTAGAAAAAATACTATTCACAATTAAATAATAATATTTTACTGTACATGTGGGGCCCACTGTCTAATTTTTTCATACCTCCTTTCAGTGCGTTGGTTTTATTAGGCTGTGGGACCCACATGGGTCCCGCCGTGGGGTCCCGCCGTGGGACCCACATGGGCCCACCCCTTTAAATATCTTTGACACGAACCTGGTCGATCTCTCTGGCAGTTCAATCCGAAATGAAAGGCGTCTTCAAGTCGGGATCTGCTAAAAGAATGTAAGCTCGAGACGAAATGTCATTGTGACTTCTCAAGTCGAAGTCATACTAACTGCTACAGCCAAAGTCATATTGACTCATCGGATGACGCCAGCATTTCAGCCGCTTTGCCACTGTGGCATTAAACGGGAAGGTGACTCACTCAGCCGATTGTCGACACGTATAAAGTGTTGTCTAAAAGCTTGCTTGATCAAATTACCCAATTGCCCTCACAAATTCCCAATGCATAGTGGTCATGTCCACTTCACCAAGGTACGTTTGAATTACTGTATAACACCCTGTAACTAGATTTTGCATCTAAAAGCTTGCTTGATCTATCACTAACTTGAGTGCCGGAAAATCAAACTCCGGCCCTCTAACGGGTGTTACTTGTGCATGAATCTACTTCCTTCTAAATATACACTCACCTATATAATTAACTTCTTGACATAAACAGTTATATTCATTAATTTTTGCAAATATTTAATACGTGGGTAACACACACTAAACATGCCTTAAAAAAAATTTGTACCCCTTAAAACAAATGGATGTATGATCAAAATAGTAATGCGTGGGTGGTGTGTTTTGTGCGTGTAAAATAGAGTTGGTATGCATTCGTCGCATCCCCTTCAAAGAGAGACATCTTATTTGATGAGTCTTACCACTAATCCATCTCTTAACAGCTCATTCAATGTAGTGAACTTTTATTTTAAGATAAGAGGGACAGAAAACAATCTAAGTTTCGATCTAAATGGACGTTCAACCTGCAAACATATCAGATCATATAAACTTAGAACAAGCATTGTGAGTTTATACGTTCTTTGTCGAAGGTAGCCATCACTAACGCAAATACTTTTAGTGAATACATAATACATGGGTGGGCGGTGTGTTTATACGTTCTTTGTTGAAGCTTGCTTTATGTTTTCACATTTTACAATACATAATACACGTAAACATGGAATGCAATTGGATTGTATAGTTTCTGTATATCTAAGCCTGCTCGCTTTTGTCTGTAACTCTAATCGTCGTGACGAGATGTCTCGTCACTGCATATTGATTTCTCTTCTAAATCATCGCCACATTCAGAAACAACATCTTGAGAGTCAGAGTTCTGAACTCGTGTGTTTCCGAGGTTAACATCCTCTTTCTTCACAACATTGAACATAATCCCGTTCTGAATCCTTTCAGGCTGCAGCAAATCCCCTTCAGAAACTACAATGCTATTCGAGCTCGAATGCGTCGACCCTGATCCTTCAATTTCATCCTCTCTCGTCGACAAGTTCCGATTCATTTCTAATTCGACATCAAAATCCTGAACGAATTTTGCCGCAGAAGCTGTCTTCATTAAAGGACCCCCAGACCTCGTCCAACAATTTAAATCTATGCTCTCTGACTCGCTGTCGCTACCATCATACGCGCTTCGTGCATGCTTTGCCTGCTGGCTTGCAATTTCGGCGAGAAGTTCCTCTTCGACGGATCCTGTTGAGTTCTCCCTGGCGAGGAGATTCCACGAGGGGATTCTCCTTGAAGGGTTTATCTTGACAGTCGAAGTGAGGCCTTGTTGGGATGCTGCAGCTCTTGCTGCGTTCCTCTTTAGCCTTCGCATGTGGTTTAAAAGGGCGACACACTCATCAAGGACGAGCTCTATAGCGCAGTTTGCTTTTATGGCGGAAAGCTTCTCCCATGTGCATCTCCTTCCTTGGTTTGCAGCCTTTTGAAGCTCCATATATGATGGGTTTTGTATAATCTTTGAATACTGAAACAAAAGAAGCCAAGGATCAAGCTGCTGTGCTCAACCAAGTTGGATTCTTTAGATTTTTTTTTTTTTTTTTTTTTGGGAGAAATCTGAAGGAAATTTTATACCTGAGCAAGTGTTGCAGGCATTACAACAGTGACATCTCCCTCCCAATCTTGAGCAAATAGTTTGGCTAGGCCTCCTAATGGGAAACCCAGCTCTAGAATCTGATGGCATCGATGTTTAACCTCCATTTCGGCTAGATGCGCAAGCTAGCCACAAAAATTACATAATTAGAATATTATTATGGATAAGAAATTAGTGCACTTGTAGGAAATTAAAGATTTTGCTTCAAAGTACAAATGATAGAGAATCAATTTAGATAGTATAGTTGTGTGCAACTGAGACCACTAAATGCATCAACCAGGAGAAGGAACAAGAAGAATATGAAAATGATTAACTTTTTAAATGACGGTATCCTTAAAAATAACTGAATGGACCTTAAAAGAACTGAATGGAAGAATAGGATTTCTGTAGGTATCCATTACCGTGGAAGCAAAACTGCCTCCATAAGCAGCCACAAGCTCCTTCATCCTCAACAATGGAGCTATATGAGGATTGGCCTGACTCACAATAAAATGGTTCACATTAAACAACTCCTTCAACTGAATCATCGGCAAATCAACCTCCAAGCTCCCATCCCTCCACCGTCGAGCTGACCCACTCGCCTCCTCTGGGCCATCGAGAAACGGAGCATGAAATGGCACAATCTCCCCAAACCTATCCTTCGCCATCAACTCCTGTGCCTCAAACAAGCCAGGAAACGCACAGGACGCAGTTACAGCGCTCCAGATCACAACATGCGGCGATGTTAAGTAGTTAAGGCATCTCGGTGGCTCATGCTTTCTCGGAGAGCACACTGTTATGCCAAGAACCCTCCCAGTCATATCATAAGCTTCTTGGAAAGTAAGATTGCCAGTCAGATGCCTCAGCATTCGCTGTAACTGTGTTATATCGTGAACTGCACCGAGAGTCATGATTCTTTTGAAAACTGCAAAGATTCCTCCCATCTGATCAAAGAATTGGAGAGAGTTTGATGAGTTTTCGAAGAAGGATTCGAGCTCAGGCCAGGATCGGGTGGCAACGATGGAGCACACGATGGAGCCGACACTGGAGCCTGCGATGATGCGAGGGAGAAGCTTGTGGTCGACTAGGGTTTTGACGACGCCAACATGGAAAGCGCCGAGGGAGGCACCACCACTTAGGAGGAGTGCGGTTCTGCCGTAGGCGTGGCGGGTCTCGTGTATGAATGCGAGCTTTTCTTCTAGGAGTAGGTCTTCGCATTCTGAGTCGCAGATCATTTTTAGTTGGGTTGAGACTTCATCAATGTATTCCTTTATGAGTTTAGGCACCTGTAATTTTTTTCTTAATTAATGAACAAAATTTACAGAGACCATAATCAACATATATCTCACTCTAAAACATTATTATTCCAAATTTCCAACTATTGCAGATATAAAAAGGTTGAATCGTTGTGTAAAAGTGATTGCTGTAAAATTATAGAAAAAATTGAATCGATGAAGAACAATGGGTTTATTGTTGAGTTTTGGAAATCCAAAACTTTCAAAGTGCAACTTTAATTGGCTATTATGACGTGTCTTTGGAAGACCCATTGCAAAATTTATACACTAGTCTAAGTTTTTCCCCTCCAATTCAAGTTTTCAGGGACAAAAATTTTAACATTGAATTTGCTAACTTTTATGCGATTTTCTATTTTCAGCGTATTTGATTTTAGGCATTTTGTTACTCTCTAAACTAAGAATTTACTTATGTAAGGACTAGATTTCCATGGTATAGACACTCTTTACCAAATAATATATATTCAGAAGCTCCTCGCCATTTCCCTAGTTTTTTTTAAGTAAATTGAGAGGTTTTATTCGATGTATATATCTCAAAGTATATTTATTTAAAAAAAATTCCAACATTTAATTATAATTCCTAATTTGTTTTCAGTTTCCCCCCTCAATTTACTCCAAATCACTTGCTTCTTGTAATTTCTCAACACGTCCAAATCAAATCACATTAGAGCAAAAATCGTCCAAAGAAAATTATAATTTCAAAATATCCAACTACTTTTAGAGAGAAATCGGATTCAAGGTATTATTTACCGTTAATTTTTTTTTAGAATTATTATAACATGTCATCACTTGGGAAGATCATTGAATAATTTATGCAATAACCCAAGTTTTTGCCTAAAAAAATTCAACTTTTCAAGCATACATAGAGCTCACAAAGTTTAGAAATGGGTTTTTCACAATTATTATGTAAATTTTCAATATTAACTTCACTTGATTTTCACAACATTTTGTTACTTTCTAAACTTAGAATTCACTTGTATACAGACCAGATTACTACAGTTGTGTACCCATTTCAGAAATTTTCTGCCATATCTTTCTATGTGTTCTAATAAATTTTATGGGTTTCGTTCAATACAGTGGTCTTTAATTCCAATTCAAATAATTATAATAGCTAAATTTGTCTTCTTCCGAAATTTCTCCCCAGTAGGCAGTAGTCTCTCAATCAATCCAAATCAGACCACAACAAATCAAAATTCAGTTAAAAAAAAAAGCAAAATTTTTACCTGGAGCCTCCCCTTGTGTAATTTAGGGTTACACATATTCCCCAAATTCCTAACCAAATCAGCCCTCATACAAAACACGACATCCCTCAAACTCCCCTCCTCCCTCCTCATCCTCAGCTCCCTCACCTTCTCCCTCACCAGCTCCTCGTCGTAAAGATCCCCCTCCATGTCCCCCCTCTTTCCCGCCATAATCTCCCTCTCCATCATCCTCGCCGCGTGGGCCCACTCCTCGTACGTCACCGCGCTCTTCATCATGTTCCCCCAGAACTTCCGGCGGTACGCCGACTCCGCGCGGGACCGGACCCCGGCGATCCGGCGGAGGACGAAGGCGGCGACGGCGGCGATGAGGACGATGCGGTGGGCGTTGCGGGGGTGGAGGGAGGAGAGGAGGCGGAGGATCTGGCGGCGGAGGGCGGAGATCGGCGGGAGATGGAGGATTTTGACGGCGATCGCCGCCGATTCGCCGGGGCTGGCCATTTTCTCGGGGGAGTTGGTCTCGGTTTGAAAATGTTGTAATTTATCCGGGCGTCTTTATAGGGGGTTTTTTTGTGGGGACCACCTGTCAGTGGGAGCTGTGGGGATTTCGGTTTTGGCGGTGAGCTGTTGGACTTCCAGACTGTTTCCAATTATAAAAAAAGCACCAGACGTACACATATACGCGCATAATGTTGCGTGCAATTGCATAAAATCAACTCGAATTAGTATTTTGGATTTTTTTTTAAAAAAAAAATTTATCACTTAATGCGAGGACTTACAATATTTGTCGCATCTAAGTTGGCTGCAATGGACGTCACAATATTTTTTTTTATATATAAAAAGTATAAACTCAACTATCTCAATTATCTTTTCTGAAAAACTTGCTAACAATCGATGAAAATATAAATTTGGGTGCAGTATCTATTGTTGTCGCTCTATTTTTGTAGATTCGGAAACACCACGTAGTTGACATTTTTCATACAAGAGATTTGGGGTTAGTATGCTGAATAGACGAATCAAATATGATCTAATTTCCTTTAACAAAAATTATGTGCAATTCCACAAAATTCTTCTTTGAAGCTTGGTTCTCCTTTGAAATCGGAAGAGACATGCACTTAGCAACAAAATAAATAACTAAATAAATAAGAGAGAGAGAGAGAGATGCACATACGCACATCCGCGAGCCAACACTGCTAGTTTGTGATTTTTGGTGGGGGACCACTCGTCAGAGGGAGGAGTGGGAGAGGTGGAGACGTCAGTAAATAACGTGGATGGAACTGATTGTGAGATTTTGGAAGATATAGTTACGTTTCCCAATGTCTGATGAAATCATGGAGCTTATTTGTTTTTTGATTATTTATGGGCGAGACTAGGGATAAGGATTTGGGGAAAGCGATGGATTTCTGCTCAATTTGTGGACAAGTGTAACTGTGTAATAATAGAGAGATAAGAAAATATTTGGCTTAATTGCACTTAAATACCTCATAGTTTCCCCTATATCCCACTTATATACCTTCACTTGTTTATGATAGCACTCATGTATCATAAAGTTTTTAAAACTTTCACTTATATACCCTTACTTATTTTTGGCAGCGCTTATATACCCTAAAGTTTTTAAAATTTGCACTTAAATACCTTAAAGCTTTTAAAATTTGCACTTAAATATCCTCAAGTTCGCATAACTAAGGGTATCTAGGGGCAAGTTTTAAAAGCTTTGAAGTAGCATACATGCACGCTTTGCAAACTTTAGGATATATAAGTGCTCTGAAACAAGTGAATATATATAAGTACAAGTTTTAAATACTTAAGGGTATATAATTGTTGCCAAAAATAAGTGGGAGTATATGAGTGCTAAGAAAAAAAAACTGCAGGGTATTTAAGTGCAATTTATTTGGATAAAGATTGTTAGGGAAAATCTGTCCAATGCTATAAGGTATTTAAGTGCAATTTATTTGGATAAAGATTGTTAGGGAAAATAGATGCCAAATGATTTTCGTATTGGTCTGTTGATAACTAAATTATGTGCCTCTCCAATAGTGTTCGCTTTGGCAAAGATAGTAAACAAATTATTTTAAAAATAAAAAAAAATTACGTTACTTCATCTTTTGGTTGAAGTATCCTTTCAGACTTTTGCTTGCATTAAAGTTATTTGTATCAGTCTTTGTTAGCGTAGAATAATATTTTTGTTGGCTTTGCTTAATAAAAAAGAAATTTTAACCGAAGCTTCATGCAAGCTTTTCATCTAATCACATAAGAACCTTAACAAGATACACAACATCACGAGTGTTCATCTCACCAAAATGGTGTGCAGGATTTCTAGCAGGAAAGTAAATAAATACACATGGGAATTTAATACTATGGCATTCATGGATAACTAGTTTAAACTACTCATCTACATTTTTCACCTTTTTCTTCTTTTTCTTCTTCACTTCAGATGCCATTTCAACATCACCATCCTCTGAAACTTCACGCTTCTTCTTTTTCTTCTTCTTTGTTTTCGCAGTACTATTATCCTCTGCATCATCACCTGTAACGGTCTCTCGCTCTTGCCCGGGTCTGTGTTTCTTTTTCTTCTTTTTCTTTTCAGTTGATGGCTCAGCAGAAGCATCAGTGTTAAAGTCATTAGTTGATTTATCCACTGCCATGCTTTCTGTGTCTGTAGCCTCGCCCTTTGATTTCTTCTTCTTCTTCTTCTTGCTTTTCTTTGCAGAGACATCGGTGTCCTCTTGCTCGACATCCATTTCTGAAATCAGGAAGAAAGAAAATGTTGGCATAGAACTCAGCATTGGAATATTGACATCTTAAACGAGTAAACAAAACAGACAGTGATATATTTTGTTCTGAATTCTCAATATAGAATTTGATCTAGAAATAGACGAAATTTCCATGCTATCCCAATTCACAACCAGTGAGAATAAAAGTCGGCGTCCACAACTAGCTCCTAATCAAAGTAGAGAACACGAGACAATTGTCACTCTACCTTCAGTTTAGTAGTAGATGAATGGGATGATCCATGAATTTTCATTAAGGGTAGATTCATAAAACTACCATGATATTTGAAGGGTTTTGTACAAAACCCCCTCAACCATACAAATTGGAGAAAACTGCCATGAACTTGAACTATCGTGACTGACACAGGTAGTTTAAGTTGTAATGTCACATGATATGTTATGGGCAGTTTTGCCCCTATCTATATTACCCTGTTTCCCTCTCCTATATTTAGGGGTAGATTAATACCTTATATCCTTCCCGTTAGCATGGTTAGTGTCCATTTCTAGTAATTCATGGTAGTCATCTGGCGTTTTGAAAGTTCATGGTAGTTTTCTCAAATTTATAAAGTTAGAGGTATTGTGCCAAACCCCCAAATGTTCATGGTACTTTTTTGTGAAATTTACACATTAACAACTAATACTACATTCTAGTTTATTTGATTTTCTTCCTTTCTTTAGTCTTCAAGCTAAGGTAACATTTACTTTGAAAATATCTAAATGGAGACACAGTAGTTTTAACTTGCCCTTGCCATCTCCTTGTTGATCATTTTGCAATACGTTCTCAAGAGCAGCCTTCATAACATCAATGTTTTTTCGAGGAGCAACACCCTTGTCATAAAAATCCAATCGCTCCTCAACCTGCTCCCTGAGCTTTTCCCCAAAGGCAGTGGTACTCATATCTGATTCAGGATTCAAATAATTAAATCAACAACTCCAGACCATATAGATGCTTCCTTAAGGAAAACAAGGTGTTATTTGTTGACATAAAGATGCACCCGAAAAGCAATCAATACGAGAGGCTATGGAACATTTGTTTGCAAGGTAACGAGCTAATCGCCCTTTATTTCGAGCTGATGCCCGGCCAATGAAAGAAGAGTGGAAGATCAGGCCATATTTCGGAGTATTTCCTCGAGTTTTTAGTGCCCTGAGAATAACAAAAGAATTAGAACCAAATATTTAATAATAACGTGCATAGAGAGGAAGAGTTCAGGATTTCTTTTCCTTTTTTTGGGGGGGGAGGTTGGGTGGGTGTGGGTTACTTTCGTAATGTAATCTAGTAATTTAGAAGCAAAAAAAATTACACATACAAGACTTCCCACCCTAGTTTCTAACTCAGATGATGTTAGCATCTAACAGTGCAGACGTATGTACAGTGAGTTATTTTTTCTGTGATAAAGCACTTGAAATAAAGGCTATTAGCTCAACCAAAATACAAGGCTCGAATTACAGGCATGGTGAGTCTGAAATAAACAAGCTCGATTGGTTCTTCAAAACCATGACTTAAGTTTCATGAAAAATTTAAGGTGATGAAAAGAAACCTGAAAAGGGCTTTCTCTGCGCCAAGTATCTGAAGAGTAGAAGCCGGGCATTTCGCCAAATTAGAGAGGCTTCCAGCATGTGAAATCAAACGTGCACCAACGATTTCACCAATTAAGGAGGTCAAATTTGGAGCAATGTCATTCATTTTTGTGACAAGATACTCATAAAGCTTCTTCCTGTACTCGGACAGATCCATAACTCTCTGAGCAAACTGTTGGACATTAATCAAATCTATTGGAGATAACTCTTGCCCTGGAAAAGAAGAAAATAAGATATAAAGAGAAGCAACCCATGTTTTGTCCACATGGAGGCTTAAAGAGAACTTTTTTGTACATATAGAGGGGAAGCAATTTTTGTTTTACCCATGGATGCTTTGGCCGCTTCAACAATTTCCTTTGCTTTGTCCTCATCACCAAGAATGTCAGCCAATTGTGGAATATGATCTTCAGATAGATCTGACTTGTTCTGGACAAGCTTTGCAATTTTGGCATATAAATAATTGTCATTGACAATCTTCACAAGTTCTGGGAAATGCCATGAGTACCACTCTCTGCACTATGGTTCATTGCAAAATGTTCAAATCTTTATGTATAGGGAAAAAATATTTATTTAACTCACATAATCAAAATGTAAAGTACACAGAATATATTTATTCATGCTGAAATAGTTAATAAAAGATTCAAAACAAAAGATGAGCTAATACATAAACAAGATGCAATATTCAAACAAGGGATCAAAATATTCTAAGAGTCGATGCCAGTGCTTACTTTTGTAATGGTACAAGACTAACTGACCTGCCTTATGAGTGTACACAAAATTATTCATACACTGTAAGGAAAATCCAAATTTGGCTAAATGCAATAACATGTAACCGAGAAAGAGGCCAATTTAGCTTGATATCATTCCAAATGGTACCAAAATGGTTAACAAGAGCAGCATCAATATTGGGTACATACAATGTCGAATGGCTACTCAAGAGGCATTATTTTGGTCTCGTAAGTATTCTCTTCGAAAGTTACTAAAATTCTACCACTACCACTTAGGCACGCAACAAAACAAAATCTCTAGCAGAAAGAAAGCTAACTAGAAACAGTAAAAGAACAGATCAATGAGCAATGAGCATAGAAAACTTCCAAAAAATAGTGTGCTTTAAATCTAACTAGAATCAGAACATAAACTGACCTAACCCTCATGGAGAAGGAGTTAATATCTTTATCCAGTGTATCAAGCAGAAATATAGCTTGAATCACCATATTATCAACTCGATTCACATTGAACTTCACCTTTGCCCGGCTGTAACTGTGCCCTAAACCCAGCTGTGCCTTCTCCAAATCTGTTGGCTGTTACCGACACGGCGACACCACACATTAACACGAAACAGTCAATGGAAATTATCATCTCTTAATCGCAAAAAAATTGAATTTAAGGGGCCCAACCTTAAGATCCTTAATGAATCGATCGAAATGCAGTCTCACGCCTCTAAGCAACTCCAGCACGAATTCGTTACACTGGCAAGGGATCCTCAGCACCTCCTGAATCTGAGACCCCACTTTCGGTTCAGCCACTCCCAGGCTAAACTTGGCCCTCTTCCCTTCCTTCACCTTCGGCAGACTCACTCTCAGAAAATTACCCAACTCCTCAGTCATAATCCCTAAAATCAACAATTTTTTTTATAAAAAAGATCAGCAGCCTCGACATTAGTCCCAAAACGCATATATTTGAAAACAATTTGGGTTCTTTAGGGGTTTTACCTTCGGAAATGGCGTTGCACTGGTTAAGGGCATCGACGGCGGAGGAAAAAGGCTGGAAAGCTTCGAGCTTGACGATCTTGCCGAATCGAGTGAGATCGAGGATGGAGTTTTTGACGGCCTCGGTGTTCTGGCCGATCTCGTCGAGGCCGTACGCGTGGAAGAGGGAGTAGCCTGATGCTGACTCGTAGAGGAGGTACAGCGCCATCGATGGATTCTAGGGTTAGGGTTTCAGAGGTTTGGCTCTGTTTCGGAGGGTTTCGCAGGGGAGGTATTGGGAGGAGATTTCGATTTTGGACAAATTTTCGAAATAGACACTTTGAGACTTTTGTTTGTAAATTTCGACCTATTTGAATTTTATTTGCCAAATTCGACCCAGTTTCAGCCACGTGACTGAAACTGGGTCGAATTTAGCAAATAAAACTTGAAAACTTCACAGGATTTTAAATCCCGTGAAGTTTAGTGGTTCATTAACACCACTAATGAAAAAAATAATGGCCCCAAACTTCACGGGATTTCAAATCCCCATGAAGTTACTGCTGTTAATCAACCACTAAACTTCACGGGATTTAAAATCCCGTGAAGTTTTTAAACTTTATTTGCCAAATTCGACCCAGTTTCAGCTACGTGGCTGAAACTGGGTCGAATTTGGCAAATAAAACTCAAATAGGTCAAAATTTACAAATAAAAGTCTTAAAGGGTCTATTTTGAAATTTTGTCCTTTCAATTTTAGGGTTTTAGGCGAGCTGATTTTGTTCGTTATTCGCGCTTTTGATGAGAGTGGAAGCGTAGAATTTGTGAACAATGGGATAAATGCGGCGAATGGGTGTGGAGAATGAAAAAGACGAATTCTTTTAGATTTAATACAATTTGCAACTAAAAATCTTAATTCGTAAAACTATTAAACCGTACGCACAAGTTTTTTGGCTAAAATAACGGATTGACCTTAAAAATGACATTGCTTTACCACTTTAGCTAAAAAATTGACGTCACCGACACGCTAGCCTAAAATCTTATAAATATAGTGATATGTAGGTCAATTCATTGCCAGACATAATTTTTAAGTAAAAATTTAATAGAATTCTTCATATAAATCCCTCAATCTCTCCTATTTTTCGGATTAACTCACCAATCCACTATTTTAAAGTTTGTAGAAAGCCCTCCCTCCCCGCATTCTCCTCCCCCATCCTTCCTATCATCTTCTTCATTCTCTTCTCTTTCATGTTCCTAACTTTCTCTCATCACTCCTACTCTTATTCCCTGCATTCTCATATCCCACTCTTATATTCTCCTTTTCAATCTCGTCCGTTATCTTCTTCTCCTAATCCCCAACATCCCTTCCCCTCTCTTACTTTCTCCCCCTCCTCCTCTTTCCCTCTCCTAATCATTGTTCCTCCCTCCCATTCCCTCTCTTGATTTGCTCCGTCCACTCCCAATTTTCAATATTAAATATTCTATTAAAAATCCAACAACCTTCTCGTGTTCCTCTCTTAGACCCAACATCCAAAAAATTTCCTTGAAGCATTAGGAGAAAGTGGAGGAAAGAGGAGATTGAAGATCGGGAGTGGGCGGGAGGAGTAAGGATTAAGAGGGGACGGGAGGGAGGAACATGGAGTGAGAGAGAGGAAGAGGAGCTAGAGGGAGTAAGAAAGGGGAAGGGAGATTGAGGATGGGAAGAAGAAGAGAATGGAGAAGATAGAGGAAAAGAGAAGGTAAGTGTGAGGATATGAGATAGAAGGGAGAAAGAGTGGGAGTGATGAGAGAAGCTGACAATGCGAAGGAGAAAGAGGGAGAGGAAGAAGCAAGGGTGGAGATATGACAAAGGAGGGAGAGAGCGGAAAAGAGGAGGGGAGGGTGAGGATGGAGAGGAGAAAAGAATGGAGGAGATGGTGAGAAAGAGGAGGGCAAAGATAGTGGGAAGTGAGGGATGGAGGAGTTTTTTTTTAATATAAAAATTTAAACTTGAGGGGATAAATCTAAAAAGTATGAGAGATTAAGGGCTAATATGAAAAAATCTCTTACTTTTTCGCTTTAACTAATAGCAAATTTAAGTTTTCAACCGGATAGGCCTACTTGTGGCCGTATTTGTAAGTTTTTAGGCTAGAGTGTCGCCGGCGTCAGTTTTTAGGCTAGAGTGATAAAACAGTGTCAGTTTTAAGATCAATCTGGTATTTTAGGCCGTTCCCTTCATGAGGTTAGTCTTGTACCGAAATCTCTTGAAATGTCTCCCTGGCAATTTGCTCTCCCTAGCAATTTGCTTACTCCCCTCAATGGCAAGAAACTATATAGGCTTCAATGACGAAATCTAAAGCCTTTGTATGTGTAGGTAATTTGTTGCGCTCAAGGTCGAGAAGATGCACGAGGCCTTGATATTGAAGCGAAAAACTTCTCGATTGGTGATATTGAGTATAATCATCAATGTGGACAACAGTGTATAAGTCCGCGGCGGTCATGTGAACATTGGCAATGATAAAGGAATCAATCAGATAGGATTTGGTCGAAAAAAAACTCATATCTAGGCACGATTTAAGAGCTATTTTAGTAGGAGATTATTGTTGTCCTCCCGCCCGATCTTGAGTTGCATTTCTAAACTTAGATGCTAGATTTTATTGCAATATTTTCTATAATAAAATAAGGTTCTAATTTGACCTTTGCACCAACATTGAGTACTCCAGCTATTCATCTTTCGGTCTTTAGAAAAATACCAAGTGACTATAACATTGCACCGACAACATGCCTGCTTGTAGACCACTGGGCTTATACAATGATCCAGATATAAAACAATCGAATTGATGCAACATTAATGCAATGAATTGTATACACCAAATTCTTTCTCCCCGCAACAATACTTGCTAACTCCACAAACATACCTAGCCGGATAGAGCGTTCATTATATTTGTCCTATATACCATCCTAAACAAAAACGAATTAGGGAGCCCTAAAAATTATTTACTTACCTTTTATATTTAAAAAGGGAAAGGAAAAAAAAAAGAGAAAAATTTTGAGAGATAGAAATAAAAGCACGTAACCTTGATACAAAGAGAACAAACTCGCCCTCTCGGCCTCCCTTTGTTTCTAATCTCCCCCATTTCCCCTTTTATCCCAGATAACCTCTCTCTCTCTCTCTCTCTCTCTCTCTCTCGAGGCGGCATCCACCCGAAACGAAACCAAACGTCTCTCCGATCCCGCCCGATACGCGGCCGAAACCGCTACCGATCCCTGTCCTTTCTCCTTCTCTCATCGCTCCATTCGATTCCATTTTTTAAGACCGCTAAAACTGTGCAAAATTACCGACACGAAATTCGAAAAACAAATTTCTTTTTAAAAAATCTCTCCGCCCCCTCGCGATCCCGCCACTTGTTCCGCCCGGCGCACGTTTGCTATCCGGCGCCGCCTCGGCCTCTCCCCCTAAATCCGAGGTGCGATCTCGATTCTCAGGTCTACTGTCAGTTGTTCGTCACTCCGATCCTTTCACTGAGCTTGATCGTGTTGGATTGAGACCAATGGATTGAGATCGAGCTCTTGATTAGGTTTTGATCGGTCTTTTTTTGGTTCTGGATGGGGGTTTGATCGCTTTTGAGCGCGATAGCTTCGAATCTGTTGAGTTTGGTGTTAGGTTTGATCGTTTATTGGTTGATCGGCCTTTTTGGTCGTCTCTAGGGTTTCTATGTTTTGATTTGGCTTGACTTTTGATTTGACGTTCTCTTTTTGAGGATTTGTTTATGGAATTGGATTCTGATCCTTTTGTGTTAGGTTTTGTTAGCGCTTCATCGAGATTGCTGAGTTGAATCTGCAAGTTCACTGATTTTTGAATAGAATGAGATTTCTGTTTGCGTTAATGGTTTATCAATGATCCCTTGTTGCTCTGTCCATCAATAAGAATGCAGAAGTTTCAAGATTGACTTGGAGCTCATAGTCAATTCTCTCCAAGTCAATTTTTGGAAAGGAGCTAAAGTTCTGCCTTTGTCTTAACATTGCAGTGTGAAATTACATGAGAGCAGGAGATGGCATTCTTTAGGAACTTTGGAGATGCAGTGGATTCAGATCAAAACTTGAATGATAAAGTAGAGGATAATGATATTGAGGGGGGCTACAAGTCCCCGGGGAGTAATAGACAGATGGACTTGAATTTTGTCGAGAATGGTGTTGAGATGAAAGAGGAAGACCAGTACCAAAGTGGGGATGCTAATGCGGTTAAGAGAATAGGCCCTTCTGCCCCTTGGGGTTCAAATTTTTGGAAAGATTGTCAGCCAATGTCAAATAGAAGGGATGAAGAGGTGATTGCAGTTAATTCTGATGAGGATTCTGATGGGCAGAAGGATGGTGAGCAGTTTCAGAGAAGGCAGGTTGATGTACCTGCAGACGAGATGCTGTCAGATGATTATTATGAGCAGGACGGTGAAGAGCAGAGTGATTCTCTAATCAGTCGAGGTCTGAAACTTCCTAGCATCTCAGTCTCTAGATTGCCACCAAGACAGTTGCCTGTTGCTAAGAACGCTGCAGCCAAGAGTGCCAAGGCTGCTAAGTATGATGAATATGATGATGACGAAGATTATGAGGAAACTGACGAGGAAGAAGGTCTTATTCTTATCTATATAAATGAATTTATCAAGTTGTGAAACACACATTTGTTGGTTTTCAATTAATGGTCTCCACTTCTTTTTCCCGTGACAGTAGTGATAAATTTAAGCTTTATCTTGTGTCTTTGCTGCAGACGATGATCCAGAGGATGCTGATTTTGAGCCAGACTTCAGTGAAACAGGCAACAGCACAGAGAATAAGGTTATTGCATGACCTATTTATTCCTTATAATGTATTTCTTGTTTGCACTGAATGATAATTTTGCCACAGTCTCTATGATACATTTTTGTTAAAATGTTGTTGCTTCTTGCAAATATTTTCATTTCGATATGTGGTATTTTATGCTTATTCAACTAAAACTCCTATACTTTGCTCTCCCCCCATCCCATCATCTCTATCCTGTACACGGCACATCCGCAAGAAACAAGTTAGGTTTATTCTGTAAGTCAACGTCGTAATTCTGAATTTATTAGCATCATGAGGTGCTTCCTTAGATTGAATCTAAGGTGTCACTTTAGGAAAACTTTTCTCATATGTATATATGTGTATGTATGTATGTGTATACACACACACGTATATATATCTACATATGTATATCTATATATATACAAATATGTGTGTGTGTACGCATACACACACACTTATACACACACACATATATGTATGTACACACACATATAAATATATATGTATGTATACATACACATATACATATATGTATATATATAGAAATATATGTGTGTATACACACACGTATATATATGTGTGTGTGTGTGCCCGCGCGCGCATATATGTATATATATAGAGATATATGTGTGCATATATGTATATATATAGAGATATATGTGTATATATATACATATGTGTGTGTGTGTGTGTGCGCGCACCCGCGTGTAGTGTTCAGTTACGATACACATAGGTGTAATAGAGCTAGTTGCAACACCTCTCTCTACCATTAGATTTTGTTGATTGATGAAGATCAAATAACTCATTATAATGTGGGGGATCATATTTATTTTGTTTCGTCCTCGACATACTCTATTTACTTTATTGTTTACATGAGATTTAGTTTCTTATATAAAGATATGTGTGTGTGTGTGACATACACATCAAGTGGTCAGAAAATTAACGCCTTCCTAACAATACAACAATAAAGACCTCTTGATGTATGAGTTAGACTATTCCAATGGATGATTTGCTCCATTCATCATGATCTAAATGTCTCAAAACATTTATAAATAAAAAATCATAATGTTTCAATACTTCTAAGGCATTTTTCATTTTCTCTTTAGTTGTATTGTTGGGAAATCGTTAATTTTACAATTACTTGATGCATGAGTAACTATAACCAAATATGCCTATTTTTTGTTTATATACCGTCAAAAACATGCAGACCGAAATGAACATAGTGCATCATGTAAATTGATTATATATAACGTACTTTTGAAGGTGGGCATAATCAAGCTAGTTATGTCCTGGGAACAAATTAGCCTTTCGCATACATGTATATTTGTTTGTATATGTATATGTATGTGTGTGTAGATATACATATATATGTGTACGTACGTGCGTGCGTATGGATACCCACATATGAGTTGCCAGCTTACTTAACAAAATAAGCCATCAAGAGATTAGAGTGGTGAGGTCCACATACTCTGATGTGACTAGCAAGCAAGATGTGTCTTACCACTAGTTTATTTCTTGTAGCGCATTTAGCAAAATGAGCTGTCATCTCATACCCATTTATATATTCATACACAAACAATATATACATATTCTCCATGTATATGAGTGTAGGCATGTGTGTATGTGTATTGGGAGGGAGAAGGAAGTTTGTCAGTGAGAGAACCCACATCATCAAAATAATGCTTGTACCTTCTAGGTAGAGGAAGTTACTATATGTGCATGAAAGCTACCATAAAACACTTGTAGGATATCTACGAAATAATGCATTATATGATGCATCTTTATGACATCCTTTTTGGTGATTCATTGTATTATTGTTTCTCAATGTGTTAAAGGTGTTTATTGTTGCGACTTGTGAGGTTCACAAATTTGTTTTATTTTAACTATTTAGTGGATTATGAGTAACTATATTATAAAATGATTAGCTAATCAATTTCAAATTACTTTATAGGATTTTGAGCTCTTTTCAATACTCTTTTTATTCTTCATTCAAAGAACCCAGCAGAATCAGGACTTAACCTATTTCTCTGTTTATTATCTTAATCTTCTGATTGCTAATCTGACCGCTGTGGTCTAGGTATCATGGGTTCAGCTTTCTTCTTCATTTCTCAATCTGATGTGTCTCCGTTGTATTTCTAATTTGAGACCAGTCTAGTTTTACATTTTAGCACTTGGCAAAGTTGGAAGCTGGTTGTTCTTGCTTCGTCTTTATTGATGTAGCATCATGTCTTTTGCAATCATTATCCTTTTGTTTTCTTGGTTGAGGGATGTTAGTTTATGGCTTTTAATGTTATATCTGAACAAGTATCTCATGTTTATAGATATTACATAGAAGTTATTTCTTTCACATCTGCAATAAAAACTGTGTTCAGTGTCCTTTTGTTGAAGAGTTTCTTTTCCTTCTGCACAGCATCTAAAATATTTGCTCTTATTTCATCACATTTATGCAGCTTGGCATTAAAATTCGTCTTTTTTGTCTGTCTTAATACATTGGAAGCTACATTGAACTGTATATATATCTCTTTTTATATCTGCGGCAGGCTAAAAGGTCGGACTGCGACGATTTTATTGAGGGTGACGTTGATGAGGATTATGATGATCTTGATCTGTCAGATGAAGAAGATTTGGAGTTTAATGACAATCAACAGGAGAGAAAGCGGCTTAAGGTTGGACGCAAAGCAAAGTCAATAAAGGATTACAAATCTTCTGTTCATAATCGGCAAAAAAGAGGGAAAACTTTCTCAGATGACGAGGAATCATCTGAAAAAGACTCTGAACAGGGTAGCGATGAAGAATTTAGCCATAAAACCAGAAAGCCATTGCAATTACATAAGAAGGGTGGTGCCAAGTCAACAGGTGCAATGAATATCAATTCACGTGATGGCGAGCTACGCTCATCTGGTAGGACAGTAAGAAAGGTATCTTATGTTGAAAGTGAAGAAAGTGAAAAAGAAGATGAAGAGAGATCAACTAAGGCTCAGAAGGTGGTGGTTTAATCCCTAACTGCATGCTTTTCAATATGTTTACTTTTTTGTTCATTTAGGATGTCATCTTTTACTGTTTTAGAAGAGCTTTTGATTTATTTTAATTCTTTATTAAGTTCAGCTCTCCTTCTCCTGAAATTTATGTGAAACTTCTGCGTACAAGAGATTGGACTGCAGTGCACCTTTTAGGATCTTCTTTTATTACTCCTTTGACCAGATTTCCTCCTTCCCATGAGGAAAGGCTAGAATAAGACCTGAAGCTTTATGGAAACAGCTTACAAATTGTCAGTAGTCACTGGTGAAGTTTCTGTAGTCTTACAGCCTGACTTAACCGCAAGACAATAGGACTTAATCTTTTAGTCAAAGTTTCATTTCAAGTGATTTTTATGCATTTCTAAATTGCCTTAAATTTTTTTTGGAGAGTTTGGTTCTTTCCCTTCCTGGACATTATTTGAAACTGCTGCATATAAGTAATTATGTAAATAATACCCTCAGTAAGTTACTCTTGGATGTTCTCATAGCAATTTGCAACTAAGTCGCTGTAAAATACTATGGTTAACCTCACGCTTATTAACCTCATTCTTTTCTTTTCCAATTGTTTACTCATAAATAAAAGGTTTTGAATCGCATTATTTTCAAAATTTTAAATGGTGTCTTTCCTTGTAACTCTGGACCCCTGTTGAAGCTTTTACTTAGTTGAGTATTTCTCAATGACAAATAGAATTCCCATGTAAAAAGTGTAAATTAAAATATGAGGATTAAAACAAGAATCAACAGGTGTACTGGAAAGTGATCATTCCTATAATGGAAAATAGTTGACAGCTTAAATCCTAATTATGGATCTTTCTAAAAAATGCATCGTACTTAGCAATTAGCATCTAATGACAGTTGACGAAAAATGAATCAAGTGACTATGTCGAGAACACTGAAAATTACAGCTCTACAGGTATGTTCTATTATAAGCAATCATATGCGCCCATAGCTGCATTCATTTTTTGCTCTGTCCCTTTTGCAATATTTTATGTTATTAGAAAACTTTAGTCTATTTTGTGATTCACTGACAATAATTTGTATGCATTAAGTATTAATTGTTAAATGTTTCTTGAACAGCTTCTCCAAGATGATGCTGATGAGAATGACATTGATACAATTGAGAGGGTCCTCTGGTACCAGCCAGAAGGCATGGCTGAAGATGCTATCAGAAACAATAAATCAGCACAACCCAGTATGCTGAGCACCATCACAGGCTCTGAACCTGAATGGGATAATGTGGAATTCTATATAAAGTGGAAAGGCCAGTCTTATTTACATTGTCAGTGGAAATCATTCTCTGATCTCCAAAATGTAAGCTGTAATCCTTTTTACAGCCACATTCTTTTTCTCTCCAGAAGATATGTGACATATTTTTGTCTATTTTCATTTTTGTGTGCCTCATTTTTTACAAAATTATTTGCTAATATGATATAGTATTGCAGCTGACTGGCTTCAAAAAGGTTCTGAACTACATAAAAAGAGTGAGTGAAGAAAGGAAACGTAAGACTGCCCTATCACGTGAGGAGGTAATTGTGTAAACGGCTAGTATTAAAATGATACTGAGTCAGCGAGATAAGTTGATGGTGTTTGTGACGGTTATTTTGCTTTGCGCTTCATCATTCCTGTATGGAGATATCTTGTCATGGATTTGTACTAAATCTGGACTAACTTTAGTGCCTGTTATGTAGTAGAAGTAGAAGCACAGGAATTTTTAATTCAGTTAGATGCTATTGTCCATGATATGATATATTTTTTAGTATAATCATGTTAATTGATGCACTTCTAATTGGATAATGATAAGGGAAATTTGAGGCTTATCTAAATATAATAAAATTTGTTAGTATTCAGTTATCATTTTTATTTACCAACTTAAATACCTTGAAGAGATGTCTCATGATACATCTTGATACACGGAGTAAAAAGCCTGGGACACTGATGTGATTTAGGTTATGGAATTTTTTTTAGAAATTCAATTTTCAGCAATCCGAATTAATTAGTTTAATGAACTTTATTCTTTGCAACTTATAAGTTGTGACCTATTGGTGGCGGTACTTACCAAATATCTTAGTTGCATGGTTACAGATGGGGGGGGGGGGGGATAAATTGGGGTCACAGCAACAAAACAACATAACATCAGAATATTTATATGTATGTATATACAATAATAGCACTAATGGTAGTACTAATAATAAGGGTCTTTTTGCATATATACCCCTTAAATATTCAATATTTGCAAAATTACCCCTCAAATCTTGGTATTTGCAACATTACCCCTCAATTCTCCTACATTGCCCCTCAATTCTCCTACATTGGAAGTTTCTACCCCACTTATCAATTTCTAAAAGATGTCTCTCCCAAACCAAGTATCCTCACCTTTTTCTTTTGAGCAGCTAATCCAAACATTTACGAAAATACAGTCGATGTCAGCTGAGGAGAAAAGTCGGGGTGAGAGGTTTGAGGTTGAGGCTATGTGGGATTTGATGCGGTGGGCGTTGTTGAGGTTTGAGGAGGAAGTTTAGGGTTGAGATTTGATGTTTTTGGTGGAGGAGCAGAGGTTGAGGTGAGGTGGGTGGAAGTGGGGTGGAAGTAAGAAGGGGGAGATGGAGGACTTTGAGGAAACATAACTCAGTAGCTTAATGAGATATGTTTGTGTTCCAACCAAGTTAGATTGGCATCATTGGCTTCTAATAGATCTGTTCAAGTTTGTCCCAGGATGATGAATCCTATGAATCTTGATAATTTGTTCTCAGCTAATTAGATCAGTCCATCTCTGTTACTTGGCATAAAGAGAAGAATAAATTTGGAAGAAGATTAGTAAGGGGAAGCAAGTGATATTTGTTATTAGCTGAGAAAGGGTATGTTAGTCACTATTAGAAATTGTAACAAAATTGACAATATTGGGAAATATCAGGGATATTCGCTAACATCATAAGTGAGGCAGAAAGGATAATTGGGAGGTAATTTTGCAAATATCAAGATTTGGAGGGTAAATTTGCAAAATATTGAAGATTTGAGGGGTTTATATGCAAAAATCCCTAACAATAACAATAACAACAGAGGTAGTTTATTGCATGCATATGTACACGTTGATGCACCCAAGGTTGGCAATCATTCTTTATCATATGAAATAGACAATGATGATAGGACCTTTCACATATTTTATACCTTTGCAAGACATATAGGACTTAAGTATTCATATTGATGCAAAAAATAACTATATACATCTAAACTTTTAGTAGTTAGATACAAAACATTTTTGCTGTCATTTTCCTCTAAAGTATAGGAGGTGGTTGGTAGCTTGCAACCAGGTAGGTTGCAACTGCAATTACATTCAACTGCCCACTTTTTCACAGTTGCTAGATTTCTTTTGGTAGCAACTAGATACTTGCACTTGCAAGTACAATTGCAAAACCCCCCTTAGTTGCAAGATATGTGTTGCAGCGGGAAATGGCTGCAAGTTGCACTTAACATTGAACAAGTACAAACTCTTATAGGTTGCAATTTTAATCAGGCCGAGGTTCATGATGTCAGCAAGGAAATGGAGTTAGATCTCCTCAAGCAGTATAGCCAGGTTTCATTTTTTGATATTTCATCATTATTTTTATTTATTTCTGTATATGTTTTTATTTTCTTTGGGTTAATTGTGATGTAAATAATCAGGTTGAAAGAATCTTCGCACACAGAATCAGCAAAACCAGCAATGATGATATAGTACCAGAGTATTTAGTCAAGTGGCAAGGTCTCTCATATGCTGAAGCAACCTGGTAAGATTTGTATCCTGGGCTAATTTCCCAATCGTTGAAACAAAGACTCCAACTGTAGCCTATTTTTTATTGTTTGGATGGAGTTTAATGGAGTTAGTCAGTAATTCCATCATGACCCCCCTTGCCAAGTATATATTTTTTGTTTGCTAAATGAGGTTAAGATATATGTATTATGGAGGAGACATGAGGAGAGAGAGTGGCTGAGGAAAGGAGGAGGAAGGTCAACTTGCAAAAAGAAGATCAACGAAGATCGATCAAATGCAATCAATTAATAAAATCCTTTCATAATTAATTGTAATGCACTCTATGCATATGATAAGCTAGTAAATGTAAAGGCGGAGGAAAGAGATAGGGTTAGTGGAGGAGGAAGATCAAAGAAAAAAGAGCAAATATCAAATCAATCAAGATTAATCAATGCAATTTATTAATCAAATCTTTTCATAATTAAATGTAACACTGTAGGCATAGGATAAGCTCATAAAAGACACACTTCCTGCTAAGCTACAACTCTAGTAAAAAAAGGGCCTAAGTTGCAACAAAAATAGAGTCCATATCAATTAAAAAAATTCTTATATACACAAAAGAATAAAAACCTTAAGACTTCATAGGTTGTATCAGGTGGAGATAGTGAAGTCTACAGTTTCTGGAAGGATTCCCATCAAGGGGTTACCAACTTTGAGTTTTTTTTGGTTTGGATAATGGGATTAGGATATAGGAGTTAACAATTTTGTGGTTGATTGTTGTGATCAAGCCACTATAATATGGAGGTGGAGCTTTGTGTCCAAAAATGGTGCTTTACAAATGATTTCAAGGAACACCCATGTTCCCTTACACCTTGTATCCTCTCAAGCTTCGGCTGTTTAGCGGGGATTAGCTGGAGTTAGACACTAACTCTAGCTTAAGCTTACTCGCCAAAAACAGCGCATTAACAAGCGTTATCAGGACTGTCCACCTAATCAAGCTGCAAGACCTACCACAGCTAGCCCTTTTTGTAGTGCCCTTGCACGTGATATGTGCATCTTAAAATCTGTGTCATAATAATTGCTAGGCATGTCGGTCTAGCTGCTGAAGGTCGCTCTTAGAATGAACTAGGCAGCTGCCTAAAGTGCCTAGGAGATTGATGAATCAAAGAGACTTTAAGGTCTGCACAATTAAGTGGATTCCTGGGTCGCTGTTTACATCGTATTGCTGAAAGTGTATATTCATGAACCGGCTGTTTATCTCGTCTAGCCAGGTTCATGGCTCTTTTTGGTCGGCACCATTGCACATGATCTTCACATTTTTAATTCATATGAACTAATTATTTGTGGATTCGTATACTTCTTACATATCTGTTGTTGATGTTTTTAAGATCTAGTTTTAAGACGTCATTCCATTGTTAATAAATCCTAATAACATTTGATTTTCTATTTTCCGCATTGTATTCACGTTCTTGTGCGTGCGTGCGTGCATGTGTTTTTCTGGAGATGATGCAATGTTCAATTTAGTAAACATCCATGTACAACACTTTGGTATTTGTTATGGGATTGTAAACTCTCTAGTTGAAGTGGTGCATATTGGGATGAATGCTGTTATAACTGTACGGACAGTAGGTAAATTTGCTGGGAGGCAGAAATATTTCCTGTTCAATAGTTACAACAACAAGATACATGAATATTATCCTCTCGTATGTTTTTGTATCTCTATTGATATCAAGTGGTGTCTTTGTCTCACTACAGGGAGAAGGATACAGATGTTCCCTTTGCTCAGTACGCCATAGATGAATACAAGGTAAAATGATCTTGCTCTAGGATATGCGTACATAAACTGTGACATACATTTCAATTGATAAGGCATCATCACATACTTAATTTAAATCCAGATTATGGTACCTCTTCTTGAATTGTGTTGTCTGGTAGTAATTTGGGTTTTCTGCACTGTGCCGAGGTTGGCTATAACATTGATCTTTCATTGACTACTCAAATGATACAAGAGGTTGAAATGGGAGGGAGGGGGGGGGGGTGATGTAGGTTCCTAGGATCTAATGTACCTTATGCCATGTTGGTCATTGCCTTGTATTCTCGCTGCGGTTGAACCTAACTGAATTGTTTATGGAATGATTCGGCATCTCTAGATCTCTATATAACTTATTCACTTCTTTGCTACATTCCATTTTATCTTGAACTCATCAATTATCTTTTATTAGTAGCAGAAGAAGAAGAAGGAAAAAAAACAATTGTGAATATAACAAGCTTTTCTTGTAATACTCCATAACTGAAAATCAACTATTCTCTTATAGAGAATGATCATCTTCTCATTTATGTTAACACATGTGCAAAGGATGAGTGCAGCAGAAAGAGTAGAAAACGAAATGAGGGCTTCATAGGATATAGGAACTTAAAAGTTGTTCCTATAAGGACAAAGTGGGAGTGACTCAATTGGGATGGTTTGGTAAATATGCCATTAAATGCATCAAAGAGGAGAAATGGTAGGGCTACAATAAATGGAGAAAGGACTAGCAGTAGGCCTTAGAGAACTTGGTTGGAAGCAATTAGGAAAGACATGATAGTGGGTAGCTAAGTGGAGGTCACAACCCTTTACATACTTGAATGGAAGATAAGATTCATATAGCGGAGTGCGAAAATTGTATAAAGACTTTGGCTGACACATGCTGGAATCATGTTTGAGAAGCACATGGTTTCCCATGTTCAAGATCATGGTTGATTCCAAGAACTATTTGTTGTGTAAATTGCTCGTGAGGGCTGTGGTTACAATGATAAAGGACTACGCGATTAGCAGATCATTGCAAGGTGGGATTTTATTGGTTGGTGCTAAAACTGGCTTCTGAACTGCTTATAAGAATGGAGAGAAACAGAGGGAGGTTTTGTGGGGGTGGATCTCCACTGACTTGTGTAGCTTACATCTCATATAAGGAATTTTCATCATTTCAGTTTGCTGCCAACTTGTTTATTCTTTTATCTCTGCTGATGATTATTACATACTCTTATTTTTATGTGAATTGTTTTGCTTTGTGTTCCACATTAAATCATATATCATTATGATGCAGGCTCGCGAAGAAGCCATGACTGTGCAAGGAAAGATGGTTGATTTCCAACGGAGGAAAAGCAAAGGTCTTGTGTCTCATGCGCTTCTATTTTTATATTTTTCCTATCCTAATGTTACGTGGGATGGTGAAAATAAAAACTAATTAATTGTATTTTAACTGGATTCTATCACTAGCAGATTACTTATTAGGTTGTACAGTGTAAAAGTCCATAACTATGCTTGCTGATAGTGAGTGAATTACCTTCTATATTTAAGTTCCTATATGATTAAGTCAGAGACATCTTCCAGAGAGATGACTTTTTACTACAGGCTTTCTGCTCTTTACATCTTGTGACATTCTGGATTCACTGGTATGTATAAGCATGCATTGGTTTGAAAGGAAAAATATTTGTATCATTTTTATTCTTTCATAGGATTGAGTTAGAGACACTTCCTTTTCATTTTTTATGATATCTGGCCTCTCTTCAGCACCTTAACCTTGTGAAGTTAAATATGCACCTTAACCTTGTGAAGTTAAATATGAATGTCCCTAGCAGCATGAGCGCATTCCAGCACTGGCTTCCATGTTGTACTTGCACGCTCTCAAATCTCAATACGCAAAATGCATTGTAATTTTATAATTTTGGCTGAATAATCAAGTTTCATCTTCTTATCATTCTCTATAAAAGGGAACAGTTTAAAGTTGATGATTTGTCAGAATAACTAAGAAATAAGAATCAAGCAGATAATCGTATCATGTGCAAGATTACCCTGTAATAGAAAGATCATTGGTAAAATCTAGTGATGGATTGAAGTCAGGATTGTCATTATTCTTTATCTGTTAAATCTGTACTATGAGTTTATTCAGATGTTACTTTGCTTTTGTTGACTTTAATTTATTGCTTTACAAAAGGTGTATAATCTCTGTCTGCTTGTGAATTTTATTACTTATCTTTCGCTGTCGTAGGCTGTTCACAACTTGTATATCCTTTTGTACCATGTAATCAATTGATAGGTGCATAATTTGGCTTTTGCCTCCTCTATTCAGCTAGCCTACGGAAGCTTGATGAACAACCTGAATGGTTGAAAGGCGGCAAACTTCGCGATTATCAGCTTGAGGGCTTGAATTTTCTTGTTAACAGGTATTTATGGATTTATCCTTTTTCAACTAGTTACTTATTACACTTTTTGACAAAAGGCATATCTCCTTTGTATGCCTACCAATGATTGTCTTTGTCATGCAGTTGGAGGAATGATACAAATGTTATTTTAGCGGATGAAATGGGTTTAGGTAAAACTGTTCAATCAGTTTCCATGTTAGGTTTCTTGCAGGTTGGCTTCCCTCAAAATTTGTTTTTCCCAAAGTCTGTATTCTTCTTATATCATGTCTACATATTTCTTGTTTCTAAGACAGTCCTCCATGTTCCTTTCTCAATCTAGAATGCTCAACAAATTCATGGGCCTTTCCTTGTTGTCGTACCTCTTTCAACCTTGTCAAATTGGGCAAAAGAATTCAGGAAATGGCTTCCTGAAATGAACATAGTCGTATATGTCGGCAATCGTGCCAGTAGAGAGGTAATTCATTTTGTTCTTTGTATGACTAATAGTATTTACGAGCAATACATTACATATTGGATAAGGTGTCTAGTAATTCAGTTGACACCTAAGTAAAAATGTAGTGACAATTGAAAATGGTTGCCTTTGTCATATCCTGTTTATGAAAATTTAGCTTGTTGATATCACATATCATAATCATTAAACAACAAAAATGTCCAAGTTACCAATTATAGTGATAGTGATCTACCATTGGGAGCTGAATTATATGGGTGACTACACTTTGCTATGTCTAAGTGCATATCCATTTCTTTCTCAAAACATAAGCACCTTCATGAGGTACTTAAGTTATCCATATCATGTTTGGTTCAGTATTTCATGTTATAAGGAGACTTGGTTAGGTGTTAGGTTCTACGTTACTCATGCTTCAAATGATAAACATGTTTTTGTAGCAGTGCTTTTTCGCAATTTAGCCTCAAGTTTGTGCTTCCTGAAGATACTTAGGAAACAAATTGTGCACATTGTGTTTATGTTTTTGGGGTAGATATTAGTCAAAACTTGCTTGTGCTTTTGCAAAGACGTGCATGAAGATTTATTAAATTTCCCGGTATAGAGTAGTAATTGTGTAGAGTGCTAGTGCCCGTGTAAATGAATTTGATGATAAACGTATAGATCGTTGTTCACTCAAATCTTCAACAATTTCTTAATAAACTCATACTTAAATTAGATGCCTACTAATGTATAGACTTCAGACCAGTGTTTTGTAGCAGCAATGGACCCGGTGGTTGGCTATTCGTCAAGGCTTTAATTTCAGATTATACAATACCTGCTAGTTGACTATCATTTTATTTTCATTTTTTTCCTATAAATTTGTGCATGATTTATTTATTTATTTTTGTCTGAAAGCAGGTGTGCCAGCAATATGAGTTTTACACAGACAAGAAGACTGGCAGACAGATAAAGTTTAATGCATTGTTAACTACATATGAAGTCATACTGAAGGACAAAGATATCCTCTCGAAGATTAAATGGAATTATCTTATGGTTGACGAGGCTCACAGATTGAAGAATAGCGAAGCATCTCTGTACATTGCTCTATCAGTATGCATGTCATCGCACTCTCTTCTGTTGTGTTATTTCTATACGTGTGGTTTAACAACTTCACTTTGGGTAATTTTCTAAGCGACATGTTTCGTTTTTTTCTTTCATACAGGAATTTAACACAAAAAATAAGCTTCTTATTACTGGTACTCCATTGCAGAACAGTGTTGAAGAGCTATGGTAATTGCTCTTTCGGCATAAATTTTCAGTTTGAAGCATATATGCTAAAATTAAAAATTCTGTCTTATGCTTGCCAGGCTTATCTATATTTTCTTTTGTGATATGGACCATTTCTTCCATTAAGAGTGATTAGGATGATATTTTATAAAATATAACACGGTTTTTTTTCTTTTAAAGGAAAATTTGGGCCATGCACTCTTATCCGTCTCGTTGGCTATTAGTTGGTATTTGTAAGAATGATTTGTCATCCTTTAGTATATGCAGCTGCACTTCAGCTACCTGATATTTCTATCAAAGGGAGTTTTACTAAGGATATGACAAATGGCTAGATTTCTCATAAAGGCTTTTTAATGTGTCATTTGTACACTTCATATGTATCAGGCTTCTTGTGACTCTGAATACACTTTTGTGACACATCATGCACACATCTTTAGTTGTATAAAAAATGATGTCCCCTATCTACTTCATACTGTACTTATTTATGTTATATGTTGAAAGTTTCAGTTCTTTCAATATAAGTGTCGTTTGCTGGACCGATTATGTTGGTTCTTGAGTGTGCTCAGACACATATAACCACAACAAATACACCGAGCTCAATTCATTGCTTCCAACCTAGATAATCTTCAGTACATGACGGATTTGCTGGTGTATGGTGGAGGGGACATGACATGAGGAATTATGCTTACGCCTCATTTGGTACACATGAATGGATGGCAATGGTCATTCCCACTTCTCATTCATGCGTACTAATCACAACACCTTTTTGGAAGTTGGAGTGCTCATTCCCACTTCTCATTCATTCCTAGTTTATGTGGGAATGAGCATTCCCAATGAGATGGTAGGGAATGGGCATTCCCACGTAAGTGGGAATAAAAAATTTAAAATAAATTCCAAATATGATTTGATTATTTCTTAATTATCCATATCAAGGATAAAAAAGATTGTCTTACCCACTTCATACTCTAATCTCACCCAAACGTGAGGATGGGAATGAGCATTCCATTCCCATACTTATTCCATTCCCTTCCTTATTTCATTCCGTTCTCACTTGACTCAATTCCCACGTACCAAACGAGGCGTTGGTGACTGTGATCACTAATTCTCGTTTTCAAAACATACTTCTTTGATGCACACATGCATATTCTGGTTGTCTGTCGTGCAGTTGGCTTTACTTGTCTGTAACTAATTTCACATATCTACAAGTGATCGCTGTTTTTTCTGCGCTTTTACAGGGCCCTTCTTCACTTCCTTGACCCTGTCAAGTTCAACAGTAAGGATGTTTTTGTCGAGAACTATAAGAACTGTTCTTTCAACGAAATTGAGGTTGACAATATCTTGAGTCTGCTCTTCATCAATCCTTTATGCTTTTGATACATTTTTATCTTTGCTGTGCGATTACACTCATTTTTCTCTACATGCTAATGCTTTTGTTGGATTGCTGTGCAGCTTGGTAATCTTCACAAGGAGCTGAGACCACACATTCTCAGAAGAGTCATCAAGGACGTGGAGAAGTCTTTGCCTCCAAAAATTGAGCGCATACTTAGGGTGGAAATGTCTCCTCTTCAAAAACAGTAAGACTTCTATAGTTTCATAGCTGCTCTTTAGAAAAAAAAGATCTTTGGCTGATGCCTCTGCATATCTTTACATCTGGTTAGGTATTACAAGTGGATTTTGGAAAGGAATTTCCAAAGTCTGAATAAAGGAGTTCGTGGAAATCAGGTTTGTAATATAACTACATTAATCTGACTGTAGTTAGCGAGGTTTCATGTGAAAATGTTTTTTCCCTCTGGAAAAGCTTGTACGACCCCTCTATGTTGAAAACTTCATTCAAAAGGAAATGGGCAAAGGACCTTATATTTTAATAAAATCTTTTCAAACTATTTTTGATACTTTTTACATTTGTTGAAAAGAAAATTTTTCTTATAGTTTTCATTAACTTATTTATATTATTCAGATTTGATTGTGATTTAGACATAGGTCTTTGTTAAGATGTATTTATCCATCAAGCAAGTCTGAAAGCAAGGTAAATAAACTCATAAAGTTATTTGTTATTTGATGATATTGAATGGCACTCTTTTCTGAACACATAGATATGTACAAACACATTTAGGTGATTGACACAGAAATTTGACATATATAGATTGACAT
>JBAKGM010000233.1:804499-820244 GCA_037177215.1 Asparagus racemosus | reverse complement strand
GTGTTTCTACTTTTTACATTCTTCTTTGGAAACTGAGCCATTTTAAAAATGATTCATTAGTTTTCATATATTTTAATCTCTCCATTATTCTCTCTTTTTGAATATACATTTTTTGTCCAATTTCCTTTCTTAACAAAGACTATATCCCATGTTGCTAACTATGTTTCGATAAAGCTGAGTTTGTCTTTACATAGTTTTGTGAAAATTTACTTTTACTATTTAGGATATAATGCAATCTCTAGAAAGCAACCTCATGCATTAAGGTTGTACTGTTTTGATATTTTAAGATATAGTTTGCTGTCCATAACAAAAGAACATACCGTGGAATCACATATTTTAAAAATTAGGATTAATTACATTCCGGTTCCCTGTGGTATCATGTAATTACACAGGTGACCCTAGGTTTGTGTATCTACACAAATAACCCTGAGATTACTAATTGAGGTTGCACGGGTAACCCTAACTACCCCTAAAAGTAATTTCACCAAGGTTATCTGTGTAATCTCAGTAGTAATATCAGGGTTATCCGTGTAGATACACATACTCAGGTTCACCTGTGTAATCACACCATACCACAGGACCTGATGTAATTAACCATAAAAATTAAAGACATTGTTATGTATAAAATTTATATTTGTGGTATTCATATATATAAGTTGAGAACATGTTTGCAGCAGTTTACCTATAAGAATCTAGTTCTCATAGTTTAACTAATCTAATGGTGATGCCCCTTGTTGAATTTAAGATTATAAAACTAATAGTTACAGACATTTGCTAAGCGTAGTTTTTTTGGAGGCTTTTCTAGTCTAACATTTCTTATCTGCAGGTTTCACTCCTAAACATTGTTGTCGAATTGAAGAAATGCTGCAATCATCCTTTCTTATTTGAAAGCGCAGATCATGGTTATGGTGGAGATACCAGGACCACTGATAGTGGTAAAGTTGAGCGCATGGTTTTGAGCAGTGGAAAACTTGTAATACTTGATAAACTATTGATAAGGTTGCAGGAGACAAATCATCGAGTGCTAATATTTTCTCAGGTTTCCTTCTTACTTGATCCTTGTTTATACAATTTTGTATATGTTGTGATTATTATTACTTGTGGCCATATGCAGCAATTCTGATTTCCATTCTTTATGTGTAGGTTTTGGCCCTTCATTGAGGTTTCTATAGTGAACTATGATGTAGAGAACAATGTATAAGAATGTATTACATTCGAGTGGCAGTTCTAGCTTATTACTGCATTACAAATTTTATGTGTTAGGGCGCTCTTGCAGTGTATAGATAGACTTGTAGTGAAGTAGCATTTCATGCAATACTACCTGACTAATTTTTTAAATATCTTAGAGCCATTATGTTAATCAATTTCATAAATCTCCTAGCAGGATTTGCCAAGTTGATTTTATGCAGATAATTTTTGTTTTTATGCCATAATAGGAGTTTAACCTTTTATTGTAGCTACATTTGTTCTATAAGTTTTAGACATAAAATCTTCTCCCGTTTTCTTGACAGTCATTCTTGTACCACATTCTTTGTTCTCCTTTCCTCCTTTTCCTTATTCCTTAATTTTTATTATATGTTTAAGACATAGAAAATATATTTATTTAGTCATAGGTCATGGAGAGAGGTTATATAACTCATTACTTGAGGACTGTAGAACTTGTTACACAATAAAAGCTTCTTTCATCAACATAGGGATAGCGGTGAAGCATAACCAAGTTATTTCTCGTAGAAAGAGTTTATTATTATTTTTTGGAGCTTAGCTTCTGGTTGCTGCTAAATTCCTTTAGAAAACTATAACCAAATAAATGCCTCATCACAAAGCCAGACAATGCGCTATAATGTCTCCACACTATTTTGTTGCTGTTATAGTTAAACCTCATGTGGCTGGGGAGTAAATGTTCGAAAGGATCTGGAACTAATAAAAAGATACTAGAAACCTTACTAATTAGTTTGCTAAGACCTCCGATGTGCATGTTATAAAAACAGAAATCAGAAACTTCTGACCTTCAACTATATACTAGCATATAATGTTGTAGTGTCACTGTATAACTGAATTTGCATTAGTGTTCATACAACCTATAACGCTCATATTTACTCTGGACCCAAGAATGATTCTGGTGATAAGGCAGAGTGACAATATATACTTTTATTTATTTTTATACTTTCATAACATTTTTATACATTTCCTTGTGAATAGCTCGATACTTTTTTGGCATTAAATGTTAGCTTTTCAGTACCTAGTGAATAAAAGAATAATACAGATTCTTATCTGTATACCTGTACATGATAGGCACACCTATCATCTACAACAAGAAAGTGAAAAACTGTACAATTGCTATGGACAATTTAGAATAGCAAACGAAGAAAACAGATCTAAACATTATCAACCCCAAAATGATGCATACTTACTGCATAACCTGATCATCAAGGCCAGTTCACCTTCCTTTTATCCATGAATAATGGTTGAATCTTGAACCTCTCACACCATAATCTGTTACTAGGTGTATCTAACATTTTGTCAACCTTGCTCAGCTGGATATCTTGATACTTACTTTGGACCAATATTAAACAATATATGGTACTCCGTGAGCTGTGAGGTGAGAATTTAGATATTGATATTGTGTATTTTAAGCTTTAGTTTAATAGGTATTCGACTAGAAGTTATGAAGGAAATAGTGCCTGCTTAATTAGTAATATAATAAATAGAGAGAAGGGCAAGATTGTTCATTTGTTGATGGAACACTAGAACACTAGATACCTAAAAGTATGGGTACATTAATTATAGTATCACATGGATAATTATTAAATTATTTTCCTTAAAAGGGTGATGCATATACAAAGATTTACAAGCACACAGACATACAAAGCAACCAGTTTTTGAACTAGTCTTAAAAGCCACATGACTGAATCTTTAGAAATGTAATGGAAAAGTTTGACAAATGAGAAATTTTCATCAAGCTAGTCTATACGTCCACATGAAAGAAGAATTGCATGGAAAACCAGCATGGAGTTACAATGGAACACCACATTTAATGTGACATGGATTAGTAATCTGCAATTTACCAGCATCCTTGATATGTCCTTTGTCTACCATAATTTGAGGATGTTTTTTCAAATAAATTGATGCATTCCTTTAGAACAGCTACAGCTTCATTGTATTGTTTCGATGGATTAACATCAACGCTTTTCACAACTTCGGAGTTTTGGTGTAACGGTGAGGGTTTTAAGATGGTATAAAGACATCCATGTTCAAATGCATTCCGACATGTACTTAAAGAAGAAAAGAGGCTGTGCAAAACCAAGGCTTTGATGTACTAAAGGGTCTCCATCTGCAGCGAGTTTTAGGATATTCTTTTATATCCCTCAACCTCAACAACTTCAAAGTTTTGGTGCAGGGCTTAAGATGTAGAATAGTGCAGTGAGTTCTTTGGCACCATAACAGTTCAAAAACTAACTTAATAACAGCAAAGTTCAAAGCAATGCCACTGTTGCAAGCTAGACTGCACCGGTAAAATTGAAATTATCTATTGAAGGCCTCTAATAATTGTGACGTATGTTACGCAGACATGGGTGTGGGTACAGGACACAACACATTTGTTGAAGGTAGGGTATGGGACCCGGCTATGTGTGTGTGTTTTTTGTGCGCATACATGTCATTCAAAAATTTATAATTTATGTGAAATGAATATTGTTTTTTCATTCACATGTTATGAGAACTGAAATTCCTTTAACATTTTGTTTTTGTCTGTTTCTTTGTTACGTAGATTATAAATTAGAAAACTGTATTTTCTTGAACTTGATACCTACAGGCCTTTTAAATTATAGTTCTGAAGTAGGTACAGGCTGAAATGAACCTCACGTGTCCAATGTCTTTAAACAATTGATGTGAAGCGTATGGCAGATGTCCACAAAGTGTAAGACATGTGCTATATTAATACATGTATTATTTAATTGAATACATAAATTGAATACATCTGAGATAAATGTATGCATATATCCAAGGAGTGTGCCGGAGAAAGTGTCGTTGCCCGGTATGAGTATGGTCAATCAACTTCATTATAGAAATACATATGCATTGTAGATTGTACACATGTGCTTTTGTTCGACTTCTGGAACCCTAGGTAACCATCGTTCAATGAAAATCTAAAATAAGTTATCACGTTCTTGAAGTGTTCCCAAGTGAAAAAAAAATCTACATATAATTTTTGGCAGGCTCCAGGTCGTAGTGAGAATATTCTGTTATTGGCACAGAACGACCAGAGGTGCATTTTTATGAGTAAGTTACGTGTTTCTGACGTGTTAATGTGTTATATATTTGTTGCATTAATTACTGAACAAGCAAAATGCATTCTTATATCCTGAAATAGAATCTAATGGAAGTCCAAAACTTTGTTAATAACCGTTAGGTGAATTTATTTGCTTTTCCTCTCCTCTCTCCTTCTGTACATGCAATTTAAAATTATGTTTTCCATGTTTTTGTAGCTTGGTATGTATTCATTGAGCATGGTCTAGAGTTTGAAAAGATCGATGCTTATGAGTTAAATAGTAATCATTGCCTATTATGCAGATGGTGCGGATGTTGGATATTCTTGCAGAGTATTTATCACTTAGAGGATTTCAGTTTCAGAGGCTTGATGGCAGTACAAGGGCTGATCTCCGTCATCAAGCCATGGAGCATTTTAACGCACCTGGCAGTGATGACTTTTGCTTCCTCCTTTCCACACGTGCAGGCGGATTAGGAATTAATCTTGCCACTGCAGATACTGTCATAATCTTTGACTCAGATTGGAATCCTCAGAATGATTTGCAGGTCTGTGAATCTAGTGTTTACAAGTTCCTTTATGCATTGTACTATGGTTTTCTCCCAGTTACATGTCTGTATGTGTATATCCATGTAACAGTGTACATGTTTAACTACAGGCAATGAGTAGAGCTCACAGGATCGGGCAGCAAGATGTTGTAAACATTTACCGATTTGTTACCAGCAAAAGTGTTGAGGAGGATATACTGGAGCGTGCAAAGAAAAAGATGGTAAATGTCTCATTTTTAATGCATTTTTTCTGCATTTTCTATGGTTTGGCAGTTGTCCACATGCATAACTTTTAATTTTTACATCCACAGGTTCTTGATCATCTAGTGATTCAGAAGCTAAATGCTGAGGGCAGACTGGAAAAGGAAGAATCAAAGAAGGGAACATCTATGTTTGACAAGGTAATTAAAAAAAGGAATCGTATGTTAGGCTTTACCATCTTTAGATATGCCAAAGAAAGAATCAAAGAAGGGAACATCTATGTTTGACAAGGTAATTAAAAAAGGAGCTGTATGTTAGGCTTACCATCTTTAGATATGCCTTATGGGTGGTCCAAATTGGGTCAAGATAGTTCAATTTATGCTGTGGGAATTGTCTGATTATTGGAATTCTTACATGTGATGTATGCCAATTGTCCTCTCTGTCAATGTCGGCATCCAGATGCTACCTGTATCTGCGTGGCTGTATCTATGTGTTCTATTCTTCTTTTCCTATGATTTTTAGTGTTTTGTCTTGAGTGATATCAGTTTCATGACTAGTGTATTACAACAATTGCAGAATGAGCTTTCGGCAATACTGAAATTTGGAGCGGAGGAATTATTTAAGGAAGATAAGGATGACGAAGAGAGCAAGAAGAGACTTGAAAGCATGGATATAGATGAAATTCTTGAGAGAGCTGAGAAAGTTGAGTCTAGGGGGGCCGATGAGGAGCCTGGAAGTGAATTGCTTAGTGCTTTCAAGGTAAGATCTGTTGTTTTTTCAAGCTAGGATTGAGAAAATTCTGCAATGTACTCCTACCCGATCTTCGATGGCAATAAGATCATTTGTCCTTCCCTTTTGCATTCTAGGTTGCCAATTTCGCCAGTGGTGAAGATGATGGGACATTTTGGAGTCGATTGATCCAACCAGAAGCTCCAGATCCAGCCAATGTAAGGAATTTTACGGGGACTTACTCTACCATCGCCATTGCATTCGTTTTACTGTAAGTTGTTTTCGACTAAATGTGGCTGGTGTGAAGCCAAATCATGAGGAACCACAGAGAGAATGATTCCTTTTAATGGACGAGTAAAAAGTTTTCAGTCTTTAGCTTTTATTTGTACACTATTTTGTATATGTAGACAGAGATGACAAAGTAGATTGTCCAAAAGATGGCTTACCATGGAGTTTTTATAATACTTATTTGGATAGCTAGTTTCAACTTTCACCTGAAGTTCTCCACACATGCCCACGCGCACAAACATATTATCATGTATGTACGTATGTATGTATTTATGTGTATATGCTGTTATTACTTAGTAATGGCTGATCTTGTTTATTTTCTTATCATCCAGGAAGCACTAGCTCCTCGTGCTGCAAGGAATATCCAGAGCTATGCGGAAAATGACCAGCCTGAGACGAGTAATAAACGGAAAAAGAGGGGCCTAGAGCCTCAGGAAAGACCTCAAAGACACACAAGCAAAGGCTCTAATTCTGTGTCCCACTCCTTGCCCATGATTGAGGGAGCTTCTGCTCAAGTTAGGGGCTGGTCCTTTGGGAACTTGAAAAAGAAAGATGCTTCTCATTTTGTTCGTGCAGTATGTGTTGATTTACCTTTATACACGTCCTTGTACTTTACACTTTCATTTATCGACAAAGTTGTTGCTTATGTTGAATCGCCATTCATTAATAACTTTTTCAAACTAGTCCTACTAATACTAAACTACTTTTGCAAAGAAGACTGAGCTGATATAGACTGCACTTTTCAGTATGAATTGATACTTGGACTCCGGTGCATTGTATTTTTCACATTTTTCACTAGGAAGAATTGCGGTGCATTCTAAAAGGGCCCAAGCAATCCTACAAGTTGTTTATGTAGTTGATCTGTGTTTATGACACATATGTGGCTGCAAGTTTTGCAGCAAGTAGGTTGTGAAGTGCTAGCTTTTCAATTTTTATGTTAAGAGTTAGCTACCTAAAGTAGTCAAGAAATGCTTGTTGTAAATGTACTTTTGTTTTTTCTCCTGTGGTAACATGGATTTTACACCATATTATAAAAGTTAGAAGCTAATATAGTTATTTTTAAATATAAGAGGAAAAAATGTATCATTAAATTGCGGATATGCTTGGTAGCATTGATCTGTGTTTTGTAGTGGCCTCTTGCTTGAGTCAGACCTATATCCAGGACTTCAATTGATGTGAGGATATTGCTGATGTTATTGGGTAATCTAACGTTCTGTCAAACCATGGAGTTAAATATGAACTAGATTGTCCTTTTATTGACAACATGAACTGCAAGTCTTACATATTTTACTGGCAATAAGTTCAGAAATGTTATATCATGTAGATGATGCTATCTCCAAAAGGTATCTCCAAAAGGTGTTCAGTTTTTACAATGAATAGGATCAGTGAGGGCATGATGGCTGACCATTGTATATTATGTGGTTTGACTACTTGACTTAGAAGATTAAGGATTGTGCAGATGAGATTGGTGATAGACAAACTAAAACTACTGCTTTTTGTTATTAGCAAACTAGTGTGTAATTGGAGGATCGTTGTTAGAAATTTTAGATTCTTTGTCTTAGGAAAAACCATATTCATATAATTACCCAGATTATTACCCAAAGGAGGTGCTTTTCGTTTTACTGTATTATGAATGCCGGATTGCAATCCAGGGTGTAATTGTGAGCCCTCTGTTACATCTACAGCAACTATCATATTTCAGTCATTTTGGTTTGAGTCCTGTATACATATTTCCATTTTCTTTTTTTATCTTAAAAAGTACAAGATTATGCTTGCTTTTCAACTGTTTTATGAGTAATTGGGACATAAAAAGTTGAATTTGTTTAGCAATTTTATTAATTTTCTGATTGATTCTTTTGTCTGCCTGCTTGTCAAGTATAAAAGCAAATTTGTGTCAGTCTAGTGTCAAAACAGTTTTGGAGACTAGATGCTCTAGTTTCATGTTTATTTTCTTATGGTTCACATTCTTCCATTGGTAAATAGGTGAAAAGGTTTGGGAATAAGAGTCAGATCGGCTTAATAGTGGCTGAGGTTGGTGGTGTAATCGAAACAGCTACTAATGAAGCCCAAATTGAGTTATTTGAGATGCTGATTGACGGTTGTCGAGAAGCAATTAGAGAAGGAAATATGGATCTCAAGGTGTGTCCTGTATGTTTTTCTTGCATTGTTCATTATTAGTTGTTGCTACATAAGTAAATCAGGAATCCGCACTCCTATTTCTTAGTTCACTAATATCCTCCTTTTTCCAGGGATCTCTGCTAGAGTTTTTTGGAGTACCTGTAAAAGCACATGAAATTCTAAATCGTGTGGAAGAGCTTCAGCTATTAGCAAAACGCATCAAACACTACAAAGATCCTATTGCCCAGTTTAGATTGACAACTCAGCATAAGAGCCCACAGTGGTCAAAAAGTTGTGGCTGGAATCAAGGTGGAAGTTCATTCTTTCAGTTGTTTTTATCTGTTCTTTATCTAAATTCTGATCTATTATCATGTTCCCACTGGAAATATCATTAGTGGATGATGCGAGGTTGCTTCTTGGAGTTCATTACCATGGATTTGGAAATTGGGAAAAGATAAGATTAGATCCTAGACTTGGTCTTGCAAGGAAGATTGCACCAGCAACTCTTGGGGAGCGGGAGACATTCTTGCCTCGTGCTCCCAATTTAGATAATCGTGCTAGTGCCCTTTTGCAGAAGGTAAATTGATCTTTCTTACGCAAAGTGTTCATTGTTCCTAAATTGTTCTTTCTTATTCAAGGAGTAACCTTAACAAAAACTGAAACTACGACCTCCCTTTTCTCCCCTCCCGAGAATATTAAAATATTGCTTTACCTCTCAACCGATCTGTTTGATGTCTATGAGATGGTAGTTTATTTCGAAAAAAAAGAGATAAAGGATGAGGTGCACACTTTTCAATGTGACAAGCATGGGGAACTTCACCACCACGCTATCTGTTGGTAGCTCATTTAGAGCCGGCACCTCATGCACATTATTTCCTATATATACATATACGCACACATATAGCATATACATACATATACATGTAGATGCCTGTATACCTACATCCATATACACACACACACACAGACACGCATACATCCAAAAAAAAATAAAAGAGAAAGACAAGCATACATCCATATGTATTCGTACACATACCACAACTGGTCTTTCCCTTGGTATATATATTTGTACACATACCACAACTAGTCTTTCCCTAGGTAGCTCATTTAGCAAAATGAGCCATCTCATACACATTATTCCCCACACACTTTATTGATTCCTGCTTTCTCACGGGGATGCGTTTTCACCTGATATTTCCTAATATCAACAGGAGTTTGCAAATGTCAATGGCAAGCTCACAAAATGTAAAGGCAATCGTAAAAGTGCAAAGGCTGAATCCGAAAACGTCGTTACATTGAACACTCGATCAAAAGATGGGAAATGGAAATCTGGCTCCGCTAAATTGAATTCTCAGCCAACGAAAGAGTCTCTTCAGAAACGTAAAAAGGTGGAACCTCGGGTCAAAGAGGAAGGCGAAATATCCGGATCTGAGCCCGAAAACTATGAGCAGTATAAGGAAGAGAAGTGGATGGAGTGGTGTGCAGATGTCATGGAAGAGGAACAACAGACTCTGACACGGCTAGAAAGGTTGCAAACTACTAGTTTAGATCTTCCGAAAGAAAAGGTAGCTTCTTGTTTTATCCCTATTTTTTATCTAATTACCAACGTTTTTGGGGTTTTTACTTATGAAACCCACGGTTTTACTCCCAATTACCAAAAAACCCACCTAGTTCTATATGTTCCAACAAAGTCAATCGACAAAGTTTGTTTACTTTTAGACCCAAAATAGAATGCAAATTTGCATAGCTGCATACAATAGGGTGTATAGCTACATATTATTGGGTGTATAACACATACTATAGGGTGTATAAGTACGTAATATAGGGTTTATATCTACATACTCTGCGTGTATATCTACATACCCTATGGTATATAGCTATACACCGTATTCTATATTGTAGGTTTAAAAGTAACCAAACTTTGTATTTTGCATTTTGTTGGAACGTATAGGATTAGGTGGGTGCTTTGGTAAATGAAAATGAAACTTTGGGTTTATAAGCAGAAACCCCATGTTTTTTTTTGTTGCAGCACGCCATTTTGTTTTGACCTACATAATTTTCAGGTACTTGCTAGAATTCGTAAGTATCTGCAGCAACTTGGGAGAAAGATTGATGACATAGTTCAACAACATGAGTCATCATGCAATCAGTTTAAACAATCCAGTAAGTTTCTATTCTGGTGAAGCTTCTTTAGGCCAGAGGGCAATTTGAGACGAGTGCCACAAGAGTGTAATTTTTGCATTTAATCACCGTAGCTCGTTATTTACTCATGTATATGGGTGGAAGGTGTTATGCCTGTGCCCGCACGGGTGGATCTGCTTTTCTTTTTTTTTGACTAAAGTTAAGGTGAGGGTCAACGGAATAAAACAATATGGGAGGAAAATTTACAATTATCATGATTCGGCGGCAAATTTAAAAATACTTAATAGTTGGGGGGTATTTAATTAAAAAATCCAAAATTAAAATATGAGTAAATTTCACTAAACTCCTGATAAGTTTAGGTGTTTGAAACTAAAGCCCCAAACCCTCATTAAACCCCCATTAACTTTTGGCTGAAAACCCTCAAAATTAAAATCATTAGTTCATGTGTAGTCGAATGACCAAAATGCCCCCAATAAATTTTGGCAGAAACCTAAATAAATTTTTTTCCCACTTAATCCCAATACTTTTTGGTAGAAAATCCCCTAATAACGGATGTTTAAAATTTTCAGAGGCTTGTTTGTAATTTTGAAATCTTTAGGAAGTTGTTTGTAATTTTTGAATATTTTAAAGAGGGTTGTTTGTAATTTTGGATTTTTCAGGGCGTGGTGTTAGTAGTTTTCAAATAGTTTTTTTGGGGGGGGGGGGGGGTTTGTAATTTTTACTAGGTTTTTCTACAATTTTTTAATTTAAAGGGTCTGTTTGTAATTTCAGATTTTTAGGGGTTGTTTGCAATTTTAAAATTTTCAGAATGCTATTTAAAATCTTTTATTTTACGGGGTTGTTGGCAATTTTTATATTTTTCATGTGTTTGTTTGAATTTTTAGATTTTTAGTAGGTTGTTTGCAATTTTCAGATTTTAAAGGGGGTTGTTTGAACTTTTTGGATTTTGCAAGAGGCAAGAGGTTTTTTTAAGTTATGATTCTTTTTGCTCTAGTGGGGGGGGGGGGGGGGGGTTGCATTTATAATTTTAGAGTCTTTTGCAATTTTTTGATTTTTAGGGTTTATTTTATATCTCATATGTTTAGCTGGCTATACGTAGTTTTTTTTATTTTTCAAGGCTGGGTTTGTAATATCCTAATTTGTTTGGGGGGTTTCTATAATTTTTTAGGAATTTAAAGGGGGTTTTTTTTGTAAGTTAATTTTTCTGCACATTGTTTGTAGTTTTAGATTTTTTAGGAAGCTATTTGTAATTTTCATATTTCTTAGGGTTGTTTGTAATTTTATGGAGGTCAAATGCCAAAAATAAAAAAGTTAACGAGGTTTTTTGAAAATTCTCAAACTTACTGGTGTTTTAGTGAGAGTTGCAAATAGTTTGGGGGTTTAGTACTATATGCTGAAGTTATGGGTGGTTCATTGAAATCTACACCTTAGAAAGCTAAGTAGGGCCATATAACAGTTTTTTAAGGTTCTTTAATTATGGATAGTTATAATTTGGATATTAGAATTAACAAAGATTTGATTATTAGAATTTCTTTTTTTTCGTGTATAGAATTTTCTAATTCCAAATATGAATACTTTTAATTTGAAGAGAATTTTTAAGAAGATAGAATTGGTTATACACATGTTATGTTCTGATACGATAGGGGGGCTTATACCATTTTTTTTGTTGAGATTTGACTTGGGACATTTTCTGTACACATGTCGCTTTTTTGGTGCCTTTTAGAATAGTTCACCAATTTTAATTTTCATTTTTTTGTTTGTAATTTTACGGAGCTTAAGCGCAAAAAATTAAAAAGTTCAGGGAGCTTTTTGAAATTCTCAAACTTATTGGAGATTTAGTGAGAGTTGCAAATATTTTGGGGGTTTAATGCTCTATGCCAAAGTTACAGGCATTTTGTTGAAATTTACCCTTTAGAAAAAATAAGGAGGGCCACATAACAATTTTCTTAAGTTCTTTAATTATGGATAGTTATAATTTGATCAGAATCAACAAATATATGATCATTAGAATTTTCTATCTTTTTGTGGATAGAATTTTCTAATTATGGATATGAATAGTTTTAATTTAATGAAAATTTTTCAGAAGATAGAATTGGTTGTACACGTGACTTTTTTTTTTTTTTGAGAATTGACATGTGGCATTTTTTTTTGTATACATGGCGCTTTTTGGTGCCTTTAGGGATAGTTCACCAATTTCTCTTTATTATGTAAAGAAGGATATCTTTTCAATAGCTTTTTTTACTTTCTATTGAGTGTTACTTCATTTTCTGTATTTTCCCAAAATATCATGTTGAATGTGACCTGATTGATGTTTTCTTTTCATAGTTACCTGATTATATTTCTTCCCCAGGAATGTCAATGAGATTGTGGAATTATGTGTCTACATTTTCGAATTTAACGGGGGAAAGACTGTATGACATATATGCAAAACTCAAGGAAGAGAAAGGTGGTCCTTCCCGTTTCAACGGTTCTGGGTCAGGTTGGGACTGATAGGGACAAAAATAAACCATCATACAATTATTTCAACAATGATTTCTAAAATAAAACAAGATCTAATCAATTGTCATTTCAACTTTCAGAATCATTTCCTAGGAATCATAGGTCTGAAGCATGGAAACGCCGAAGAAGACCCAATGTGGATAATCAATTCCATATGCCGCCACCTCATCCACATGTGCCAATGAGCAATGCGACCCGTTTACCTGAGTCAGACAGTTCTGCAGGAATCCTCGGGTGGGGTCCACCAGAACTTAGATTTGGGAATCATCCTGGCAGATTTCCTCCTGCTCAGGGTCATCATCAATATGAGTTCAGATAGTCATTTGGTCCCTTTGGCAGATACTAACCTTGTTGTGTACAAAAACGACAGAAATTAGTGGAAAGGAATTCTTTTCTTGATGGAAAATAAATGGTTTCATGATCCCTTTTTCTGGATCTCATCGCTTTGATGCTGGTGCTGCTCCCTGTGGAGTGCTAAGTTTTGTCACAACATTGTGACGGTGGAAGAGCAATTTGTCTAATAGAAATCCTGCAATTGACGGGCAAAATTTTCAACTTACAAGCTTTTGGATGAGGCTCACAATGGAGTTTCTTCAAAATTTTGGCGGGTATCTTACTGTGCATAAACCAGCAGAGATGCATTTTACCTTCACATTGCAAATTGTATCCATCCAGGTGCTTAACTATTGGCACATTGGAATCGCTGCACTCAGTTACATAATTTAATTTGTTTTTTTTTTCTCTCTCCATACATGTCTGTTTTCACGTGTTGGCCTTGCATCCTGGAGATATGCATGATTCATCTAATGAAGTTTAGTTGTGCAGTGATTAATATTTTCTGTTCATAGTGAAGATCTCATTACAGGGCCAACACCAAGTCTGTTCGTTGAACCGAGACCTCTTTTGTGTTCTTATGAGGTATGCGGGTGGACTAAGCAACATCACCCTTCAGTTCTAGTTTTCTGTTGTATGACGCGTTTTTTTCCCCTTTCCCTTCTCTCTTTTCTAGCAGGCTATGGCGAGACTTGCAAGTTAATGAGGTTTACAGGGAAACTGTATAGCATTATTCTTTCCTTTAACAAGCATTAAGTGTATCACTGACACTGTTTAGGAATTTTCAAGAGGTTTCGACATTTTATAGCATCGTAGATTATTGAACGTCATGCTGGGCAAAATTCATATTCTGTGTGGCCCTATGTAATATGGTGATTTCACAGTATAGCATTGATTTTGTTCCATTTTGTGATTAGTGTTGACTATATTTTAATGTTCTGAGAGTTAAAAGTTGGTCTTCATATGAATATTTATTTCGTGAAATGTTTTTCTTAAAAAAAGTTTCATACTGTTGGTGGCATAGGATTTGACGCCCTTCGAGGCTTTTCTCTGGATCTTATAGAATGTGAAAGTGCTTTATGACAGATAAATAAAGGGAATTGATTCCATAACCCATATAAAAAAAGGTAAGTTATTCTACTACAAATTTTGTATTATTATGACGATGTAAAGGTTCAAATGTCTTTCAAACTAGAGATGCGGGGACACCGATTGTAGTTCATGAGCAAAGACTCATAATGCTTGTGTTTTAAATATCAAAAAAGTACAAGATTAACTAGTTTAAGGACGAAACGATTATAACTCCCTTTTTACACTACGTTTCTGTGCTCAACGTGGCCCCTTCGTGCAACCTCTATATGCTTCGGGGGGTGTTTGGTTCTGCAACCTGTATATGCTTAGGGGGGTGTTTGGTTCACCACTTTCGGGAAAAGTTTTTGAAAAATGGCAATTTTGTAAATAAAAGTTTTCTTATAATTGAGTTTTCTGGCATGTTTGGGAGTTCACTTGGGGAAGGGAAGGAAGGGAAATGAAGGGGGGAAAATTCCCCTTCATTCCCTTCCCCTCCATTACACCCCAATTTGGGGTGTAAGGATTTGGCTCAAATTTCCCCTTCATTCTCCTCCATTCCCCTCCTAAATAGAACTCACAAACAAGATTAAAATTAGATTTCTCTTCCCTTCCCCCTCTCTACCCTCCATCCAAACAGGCCATTTAGGGTCTATCTGCGTTAATGAAAGCACAAGGACAGTAAGTTCAAAACAGCGATACTTCAGGGGTGTATATGCAATTAACGCTATAATCAGTTATATACCCACATGCCCAAAGATCAAAAGATTGTCACTACTATAGTCATATACCACGTGCCCTAACGACCCTGAGGTCTGACTGGCTTTTTGGTAATGCTAATTCAAAAATTGTCCTTCATATTGTATCCAACCATCTAGCCAAATGAGTCCTGATCATTCTTGAGTTTACACTACAAAGAGTACAGAATAAATAAAAAATATATAGGAGGATTAACCGAGTTGCAATCAAATGATTTCCAAATAATGAACATCTTAAGGAAAGGATTAACCAGGTTGCATGTAACTTTGCAAAATTAATAGGAATTAAAGTGCCCACTATGGTAGGACCAAGGTAGATAATAAATCCAAAGGCCATTATAACATTCAAACAACTGCATTGTAGGTGTATACAGGCATTCAGTATGTTGCAGGAATTCAAACCGCGAACAGAGAGCTACCATGTCTTGACTACACGTTATTTCACAAAAGAACAAATTTCTTAAAAAATGAACCTGCAAAACAACTCGTGTAAAGATTATGGAAAGATTTCAGTCCATCCAATATAGAGATGGCAAATAGGTATAAGAATATCACACCAATTGCAAGTAGACCCCCTGTACTCCCCCCAGCTGCGAAATATACCCTGAGTGTTTTTTCTGTTCTTTTTTTTTTTAACCCTTAGAATAATAGAGAATTGTTTTTTTCCGACAAATAGAACTCCTGCGGGTAAACGAGTCAAAACACTCAGGACGCTGTGTATCTGTAATAATAAAACTGGGTGGGGGGGGGGGGGGGGGGAGTATCTCTTTGGTTACTCCTTTTCCTCCCTCCCTCTG
>JBAKGM010000233.1:781041-796581 GCA_037177215.1 Asparagus racemosus | reverse complement strand
TTGCTGATGGCAAAGATATTAGCCTGACGACATCCATCCTCCATGTCTCGAATGGCCATGAGGTTGCTGTCGATTGCAGGTCCTCGGGTGGCTGCCGTATGTAATTAGCGTGGATCTGGCACGCGTGGCAGCGCTTGGCATATGCGACAGCGTCACTGATCATCTTGGGCCAATAATAGCCCATCATCCGTAGACGGTCCCATAATTTGGGTCCCGGTTGGTGGTCGCCGCAGGTGCCATCGTGGGCTTCCCGTAGGGCCTCCTGTGCTTCTGTCGGTGCAAGACATCGAAGCAACAAGCCGTCGTACGACCTTCGATACGACGTCTTTGTCACCGAGTTGAAATAGAATCTCGGCGCACGTCTGTGGACGGAATCCCGTTCCCTACGGTCTTTAGGCAATATACCGTATACAACGTAATCGATGATCGGGAAACGCCAATCCCTCGACTCTAATTGGTTCAGGACCTGGTGAGTTGTATGCACCTCTGGAGCGTATTTCGGTCGGAAGAGTTGTCGATTCGCAATGATAACGCTTTGGTTCGTCCCTAGTGGTAAGGCCAAGTTAGCGGCCAGCGAAACCAAGGCATCTGCATGCGTGTTCCTGGAGCGGGCCACATGCTCGATGTGGAAGCTGTCGAACGATTCGGCTAACTTGATGGCCGCTCGGTGACATGGGATCAAGTCGTCATTCCTGACTTCATACTCTCCTGTCATCTGCTTGATGATAAGTTGAGAATCACCATAGGCTTCAAGGTGTCTCACCCCCATCTTCTTGGCCAGGTCGAGTCTGATGAGTATCGCGTTGTACTCAGCCACGTTGTTAGAACATGGCTCTGTTAGGGAGAAGGCCCTCAGCAACACGTGGTTTTGCGGAGAGACCAAGACCACCCCCACTCCCGCAACGATGGACCCGCCGGTCCCTACTCGGGACGCGCCATCAAAGTATAGCCGCCAGGTCTCCTCTTGCGAGGTGGTGTTGAGCTCATAAGTCTCGTCTGGCATGTCTTCGAACAATTCCGAGTTCGGCTCCAGCGGGTGGCTAGCCAAGAGATCACAGATTGCCTGTTCTTTAACAGCTTTCTGCGGCCTGAAATAGATGTCGTATTGCGACAGCAAGAGCGCCCATCTTGCCAAGCGCCAATTTAGGGACCCGGGTTGCGTCATGAAGACTCAGATAGGGTTCATCCTTGAAACGACATGAATGGTCTGGCCGACTAGGTAGTGCCGCATTTTCTAAACTGCAAACACCAAGGCCAGGCATTCTTTTTCGACCATGGGGTACCGTCGCTTGCCCCCTACAAAGTCCTACTTAGATAGTATACGCCGTGCTCATGGCCAATGTCGTCATTTGGCGCTAGGAGAGCAGTCAGGGAGTGCTCTGTTGCACGCACGTATATGAAGAAAGGTTTTCCTGACACCGGAGCCGCCAGAACTGGCGGGTTCGAGAGGTAATTCTTAATCTCCTCGAACGCCCGTTGTCAAGACTCGTACCATGTGAATGATACCCCCTTCTTCATCAGTTTAGAGAAGGGTTGACATTTGCCCAATAGATTTGCGATGAATCTTCGGATGTACGCCAATCGCCCCTGCAATCCTCTCAACTCGTTGAGATTTCTAGGTGGTTGGAGTTCCTGAATGGCTCGCACTTTGTCGGGATCGACGCAAATTCCTTTGGTCGTGACAACGAAGCTAAGGAACTTGCCACTCAACACCCCTAGAAACGACTTTGCAGGGTTCATTCTTAGCTGATACTTGCGCATGATCTCGAATGCTGTTCGTAGATCTCGTAAGTGGTCGTCTTTGCCGCGACTTTTTACGACCAGATCATCTACATTGCACTCCACCATTTTCCGAAGATAGTCTTGGAAGATGGTGCTCATGGTGCGCTGGTAGGTCGCTCTGGCATTCTTGAGTCCGAATGGCATGACTGTGTAGCAGTATATCCCTACCGGGAACCTGAACGCGGTATGCTTTTCGTCCTCGGAGTGCATTTTGATCTGGTTGTACCCTAAAAACCCATCCATGAATAACATCCTTTCAAACCTACACGTGTTGTCAATAATGACGTCCGTGATGGGCAAAAGGAACTCGTCTTTAGGGCAAGCGACATTAAGATCCCTATAATCGACGTAGGTCCTGATCGTGCCATTTTTCTTCAGAACGGGCACGATATTCGATACCCAATCTGGATGCTTTTCTTCCCTAATGAAGCTAGCCTTTATGAGCCTTTTCACTTCCACCACAATCGCTTATATGATTTGTGGACGGAACCTTCTTTGCTGTTGCTTGACGGGTTTGGCGTCAGTGCTAATGTTGAGGCGGTGCACGGCAACTTGAGGATCGAGACCGGGCATGTCCTCATAGTTCCACGCGAAGACGTCGATATACTCTCTAACGAGCGATACGGGGTCTTCCTTCTCCTGGGGAGCTAAACTAGTGCTGATAAATATGGGTTTAGGATTGGCCTCATCTCCGATATTTACCTGAAGGATCCCATCTTCAATGGGTAGCTGTCGCTTTTCGAAGCGACCACTCCACTGGGCCCTGACGTGGCGATCCCACTCATCATCATGCAGTGGGATTTCCTCATCTCCTTGGGTTTTCATGTTATCGACTGTGGCCATGTTGACTGTAAGGCTCATGAACCAATCCCCGACGCTGACATCCGAATCCCAAGCCGAGGAGGTCGACGATTGGCCGTCCGAGTGAGTGTCACCGGACACCCGGCTGAGGTGGCAACACAATTCGTCGGAGGAGGCGTAGCCCAGCCCCCTTCGGGTTTTGCTGTAGTAGTTGTCTAGCTTTCCTTTTGGCACATAAGTAGGTGGGACTGGAGTTTTCCTGCCTTTACTGTAATTCAAACCTTCGCTACGGGCGAAATCGCAACCCATGCCACTCATCATGCGCTTGGCGACTTGACTACAGTGCATGAACCGTGGGGTGGGCTCGCCATCTTCCGAGTCGTCCCACATCGTCCGTGCGGGGAGATCTATCCTCCCAAAGACAATTTCCTGCTGGCGATCATTTCGGGCGGGTATAACGAAGACAGCCCTCGACGATTTGATCATCCGTTCATCAGTGACAAACGATGACTATATAGGCAAGTGTAAGGCGGAATTGCTAGATAACCCTGTAATCAGGCTATCGAACTCCTGACAGTCTGACTTCAGGCTAGACGAGAAGTAAGCAAATTCAAGATCTTCATTCAGGGAGAGACCCCCATAGCCGATTACAATGGGTTAAATGTCGCTAATGACAAGATCCTCATCGTCTTCTGACTCATAGTCGGCCTCATTAGCGCTACCCGGGTCCTCGACCGGTGCCTCGTGGCTCGATTCAAAGTCCCGGTAGACCACAGTGTCGGTGAAGTAATTCTCTAACCCCTTGAAGGGTTGCTTGTCGGCGAACACTGTTCTCACTTGCCCTTCGTTGTCCACGTACTTTAAGCATTGGTATAATGTGGACGGGACGATGCAGTTGCTATAGATCCATGGTCGGCCCAACAGTATATTGTAGGAGGGTTCTGCGTCTATGACGTAGCAGGTCACCTCCGTCTTCATATCGCCTAACTGGCACTTGAGGCGGATCTTCCTAAGCGGTCGCGTGCCAGTGGCATTGAAGCCAAAAATAGTGGTGGTTGTTGTCGACAGCGCTTCTGAGGTATTCCCAGCGATCTGATAAGCGTCAAGGGGACGATACTCAGGGCCGATCCTGGGTCCACCTGGATTCTGTCTACCTTGGACGAGCCAACATATCCCGTAAAGTAAAGGGGTCTGTCATGAGCTGTCGTGTTGATGAGCATGTCTCTCGGGGTGAAGGTGATGTAGGAGAGGTGCTGCCCAGAAGCCTGGCAACATTGTGTACATCCCTTCTCCGTCTCCTCCTCATAGGTGGGTGGAAAATGCACGGTAAAGGCCTCTGAGTCGACCAGAGCCTCTCGCAAAGCCTCCCGGCAGGGCTTCGATAAACGTAGGAGCTCATACAAGGTGATCCTGGCCGGGATATTAGCCAATTGAGCGAGTACGTCGAACCGATAGGGTGGATTGCTTGAGCTTGGTCTATCAGCATCCTCCTGGAGTGCTGGTGATGCTTGCATCGGGGGCCTAGCCAAGTTATCTGCCGTTGGAGGACACTTCTTAGCAAAATCTCTCCCTGCCCTTGTGACAAGCGTCGCCGCTTCTCCGTCGGAGTCAGTGAGGGTTGCTACCCCCAGCTTGTCCTTATCTAGGACTGCGGAGATAACGTTGCATGGCTTACCCCTCACCGTACTGGCCTGCGTTGGCTTAGAAGCCCACTGTTCATCTCTGAGGAGATCGGGGTGGACCCACATAACCTGCCCCGATGGTAAAGTCTGTGGTACTAAGCCCTTTTTCCGCTGGTTGTGGGGTTCAACGTTAACGATCCTCAACTCCACCTTAGGGATGGGTACGACACCTACTGGCGTGTGGACTTCGGGTAGATTGGTTCCGAATTTCAAGGTGACCATGTTTGTGGTTACTTTCTTTTGGACCTTCTCCTTCTTCAAAACTCCCACGTCGAACAGGGCTTGGAGCTTGTCCTTGAGGATGTAACATTTGGCTGTTGGATGGCCAACGAACCAGTGGTATGCGTAGCAATTTGGGTCGTCCGTTTTACCAGCTTCCTCCGGTCTGGTGACCTCTAGAAGTTTGATCCTCTTGGGCTGAAGGAGAGTGTCAAAAGTGGGGACTACCCAATCCTCCTTGAAGTCATAGTGCTTCTGAGGATGCGGCTGGAACGACTTGGACTTCTGATGCTGCGCCTTGGGGGCAGAGCTAGCGTCTACGGCCATCGTCTCCTTCCCCTTGGAGCGAGGAGGGTGCTTGGGAAAGGCTGCCTGTGTGGCCCCCTTCCTGGGTTGAGGCTCTTCAGCCTCTAAATGCTTGATCATGTTCTCGACTTGTTCGCCTTGGCGGACAAGTTCCTTCCACGTCCGGGTTTCCACCGTGCCGATCTTAGATAAGATACTGATCGAGAGATTATTGTGACACATCTCAATTAGCGTGGTGTTAGAAACCTAGTCCCTGCAATGCAGTGACAGATTCCTGAACCTCTTCACAATTTCGTTGATTGACTCTGTTTTCTTTTACTTCTTGGCGAGCAGAGTTGCCATCGATACTTCGGTATCGTCGTCGAAGAAGCAGGCCAAGAACTGCTTTTCCAAATCGGCCCATGAATTGATAGAGCCGGGCGGTAGTTCGTAGAACCACTCAAAGGCCACTCCTTTCAAGGTACCAATGAATAGCTGTGTGAGGATGGGGTCATTCTTCGCCAGGAACCCAGTCTGGGACAAGAAATAGTAGACGTGCTGCGAGGGAGATCCCTTCCCATCAAACTAGGTGAGCCCCACAGGTTTGAACTTTGCTGGGTAAGGCACCGTGTCCCACTCGACTGGGTATGGGCAAATTACCCCCATCCCGTTCATGCTCTTCTGGAGCTTCAGGGCATCAAGTTGATCTTGAAACTCGTCGAGCCTTTTGTCTTGAGGAGTACTGCCAGGCTGTGAAGCCTTCCCCGAAGACTTGGAGGAATAGTCAGAAGGTGGCTCGTGATCGCTTTCTTCGTCGGTCGCGCGAGGAGTGGGCCTGTGTTCCTAATTCCTCCGACTTCTTGGTCAATTTTGTGAAGCTCTCTTCTTCTTTCGAAGCAATTGTTCCATCATTTCTTTCATGGAGTTGATGGCGGCTTGTTGCTCTTCGAACTTCATGGCCCACTTGCTGGATCCTTCCGTCATGTGCACTCTTGCGTGCTTGCCATATGCCGAGCTTGAAGTTGGAGATGTTGCCTCTGCCGAACCAGCTTTAGGACTACTATTCCAGATAGAATTTAACCTGGCATAGTCGAATGGGATGGCTGCGCCAGTCTGGAGACGTGTGCATCGGAAAATGCCCTTATCCTCTACTAGGAGGTAACTCTGTCTCAAGGAGACTTCTTTGTCTGAGGAATCCAAGCACTTGGTCTTTCCCTTCCCTGTCATGTTGACAGAGGCAGCTGATAGCTCTGAATCATCGTACCTTCGACGAGAAGGTCTCGCTCTTTGACATGGCTGAGCAAGCCTCTCGAACGCTGAAGTTGCTGGCACACACGAGCAGTCGGCCAACACTGCCTAGATAAGCTTCTCGCAGTGACATTGAGGATTTGCCTCTCTAATTTCACGCTTGCGAGTCAGATGATCCCTGAGATGTCCTGTAGGTTGAGGATGACAACACGCAGTGCCGGAGGGGTTTGCTGTGCATCTTGGCGCAGGGAGTTCAAAAGACCCCACACAAAAATACTCAAGTGTTGGAGTCAGGCGAGCTCGTGCCAAAGTCAGGAGAGCTTGCGATGAAGTCTAGCGAGCTTGTGCTGAAATCGGGCGAGCTCGTCTTAGCGAGTAAGGCTTCGTATTGAGGCGAGCTCCACCCCTTTGGCCAGCTCGGGCTTGATGGGGTCCGCCTGTACAGCGACTTCCGCCTCTGGAATAGTAACTTGAGGAGTGAACCCCACCTGAAAGGTCATGCTTGCTCACTTTGGGGGTCCCGCCACCAGAGCGAGGCCAGCCTGCATGGGTGGGCTTGCCTGATTTGAGCAAGCCACAACTGCAGTCTGTTTGGCTCCACTTGGCTTTCTTCAGGCTTGAATAGTAATTTAAGCCATCGAATGATATGGAGGCCACTGCCTCTCGGCGAACGAGGGCTTGTCATCACCGCTGTCTAGCTCTCTTTGAGAGGGAGGGCTCTGTACCAATGGTGACAACATGATCGGCACCGAGGTGAACATTGAACTCCTCCGCACAGGGCTGTATGGGTTGCTTGGCAACTGCTTGGCTCAGGTTTGTAGCCGTTGGTTTGGGGAAAGTAGAACCCCCTGCAGTGGCTCGGGCAGAGTTCTTGGGCACAGCTGCCTCGGTGGCTCGGGGCTAGGCCACGTGCACCACTCTACGGTATCGACGTGAAGCCTGGCCGCTAGAAGATGAGGATAAGTACTCTTCGTACTTGGCTTGATCGAACTCAATGATGAGGGACTCCACTGTCGTCCCTTCCGCAATGCTGCAAAACTGCGCCACCACCATTTCGGTTGAGGAAACAGTTTCTCCCACTGTGGTCGCCATCTTCTATTTGGTCTAAAATCTCCTCTGTATTTGTAGTGTTGTTTTTTTACAAATCATGAATCGCTTTTTACAACAGAAGCGAAGGGTAGGCCCTTCTTATTTTTAACGTGGGTTCGTTGGTAGCGATAGGACACCTCCCTTGATGCTTGAGTCAAGTTTGCTTCCCTTGGACGATTCGATCGACGTCGTGGGAGGAGAACTTCAGTATGCAGTAGAAGCTCTGGCGGGCTTGAGTGTGATTCTCCCCGAGCCTTGCTCACTTGGGAATGGCTACGATGCAAGAGTTTGCAAAGAGCTAGAGAGTCTCCAAATCGGAGAGTTCAGATTAAGATTCTTAGAGTGCCAAATAGTTGAATGCCTCAATGCTCTGCTAGCTTCCAGCCTTCTGAACCCCCCTATGTGGAGATGGTGGCTTATAAATAAGCCAGGAGAGGCTGACCACTCCCTTGACTTGCGGGATATGGCCATGCCCAGTTGAGGAGAGCCATACCCTCCCCCTATGGGATGTGACCATTCAGGGGTGATGGGAGCCATGCCTCATCATTACCTAGGGCGTGGAAAGTGGGTAGGCCCACTTCCCAGAATGGATGGCCACCTGTGTGGTTCAGGCGAAGCCAGTAACTGATCAGGCAAGCTTAACCTCTGGGCGAGCTTTGGCGAACTGGTGGGGTCAACTGGCGGGCCCCGCCAACGTGAGTTGGGTCTTTCACTCGGGGGGTGGGCAAAGCGTTTAGGCAAGCTCCAACCCTTCAGGTGAGCTTAGCTTGTGTAGACGAGGTCCAAGCACGCAGGCGAGCTCCAAGTCTTCATGCGAGCTTGCTCTTGAGGTGAGCTAAGCTCCTTCACAGGCGAGCTTCAAGCATGCGGGTGAGCTGCAAGCCTTCAGGCGAGCTTGCAGGCGAGCTTGGTTTAGGCGAGCTTCAACCCTTCAGACGAGCTTGCGAGCGAGCTGCAAGCCTTTAGGCGAGCTTGCAGGCGAGCTTGGTTTAGGTGGGCTTCCAGCCTTCAGGCGAGCGTGGTTTAGGCAGGCTTCGAGCCTTCAGGTGAGCTTGCGGTCGGGCTTGCTCCAGGCGCCACTGAGTTCATGCAGGCAAACTCAACAAGTGGGAAGGCTCTGTGCAAGCGAGTCATCATTGAGGCGATGTTGAGTTCGTGCTGGCGAACTCAACAAGTGGGAAGGCCTTGTGCGGGCGAGGCTTCACTCAGGCGACATTGAGGTCGTGCTGGTGAACTCAACAAGTGGGAAGGCCTCGTGCAGGCAAGCCTTCATTCAGGCGACATTGAGTTCGTGCTGGCGAACTCAATGAGTGGGGAAGGCCTCGTGCAGGCGAGCCTTCATTCAGGTGACATTGAGTTCGTCCTGGCGAACTCAACGACGAACTCAACGAGTGGGAAGGCCTCGTGCTGGCGAGCCTTCATTCAGGCGACATTGAGTTCGTGCTGACGAACTCAATGAGTGGGAAGGCCTCGTGCTGGCGAGCCTCCTATCGGGCGGGGTAAGCATTTTTTACTGCCTACAATAAACCCGTACTTTTTTACTTATTTTGAACCAAATAACTTTCTAGAAAAGGAAAACTTGATATTTCTTAAAAGTACAAGGCCTATTTTTTTTTGTTTTGAACCAAACACAAGAAAAGGAAAATTTGTCCTTTTTAACTTCTCAATATTTTATGGGGATGGAAAACATGTCCTACAAAAATGGGTGGAAAACATTTCCTATAATTTCTTTTCCTTGAACCAAACACCCCCTTAGCGGAAAATTTAAAAAACTTCAAACAACCCCTTCAAAAGTTTAAAATTTATAAAAAACACCTTGAAATAAAATTAAAAACTTACAAAAAACGCACATAACATTTAAAAATATTATAAATAGCCCCATGAAAATTTGAAAATTACAAATGGCCATTAATAATTTTAAAATTTGCAACAAGCATCCCAAAAAATTTGAAATTATAAAAAACACCTTGAAATATGAAATTTCCTCTTACTATCAAAAAATTACAAATGGGCCCTGAAAAATTCAATATTTATAAAACACACCTTGAAAATTTCAAACATTACAAAAAAGAACATAAAATCCAAAAAAAAACCAACAGACCGTTAATTTTTTAGGAGGTTATTTGTAAATTATGGATTTTAGGTTTAAATTTGCAGGGTGTTTTTTTGTAATTTTCGGATCTTATAGAGTGCTTTTTTAAATTTAAATTTTGAACTTTTTTAGGGCCTTTCATATTCTCTAGTGGTTGTTTGTAATTTCTGAAAAGTTTATGGTTTTTTTGTTATTTTGAAATTTTCAGGGTGCTTTGTGTAAATTTTGGATCTCTCGAGGTTTCTAGATTTCAGATTCTCAAGGGGTTCATAATTTTTCAGGGTGTTTTCTGTAATTTCTAATGTTTCAGGGCTGTCCTTTGTAATTTTTGAAAATTTTTGAATTTGTTTGTAACTTTCAGTAAAAAAAAAACTCTAAAAACATTTTTATTCCATTGGTTAAATGTTTAATAGTTGTTTCACAAAAGGGCAACATCAGGCAAAGAAACATAGTATAAGGAGGAAAATAGGCAAATTGATACTTTGGGATGCAAGTTACGACTTCAACGATACTTAGAGGAGTTAGTTATTTTGTCCTAGTTTTAAGTGGGAGAGAGCTACTTGAAGTATTTTTCGCAGGTATTACGTACATAACGCACTCACTTTCAAGAGTAAGCCCAGAATTATGTCGAACAACTATGGTGTCTGAATGCATCAATGGCAGTTGAGTAAGAACTCCAGAGAGTTGCATAGCAGAGGGAGGTAACCTTCTTTACCCTCGAGCCTGATGCCCGTCATTGCTTATGTAAGTCCTCGCGCTGCTGCAGTTGTAGTTGCAGGTGCAATCGTGTCGTTACACCTAAATCCGCGTAACTTTGTTGCTTGCAACTGGGCGCCTGTAGTTGTACCTGCATTTATCAGCCGTAGCGAAACAAACAGTTGCAACTCACTCAAATGTCGCGATAAAGGCGACTGTAGGCGAACCAGACCAACCGCTACAATCTTTTTCTCGAGATTTGACGAAACTCGCGATTTCAAGTGAGGCTACACATTTTCAAACGGTGAGTTGAAATGCCGCTACAGAATGTACTAAAATGTTGCGTTATCTTTTTGCCAGGGGAAGGAATCAAAATCTTTGCTCTTGATTTTATATTGAAGCGTGAAGAATCTGATCCCTAAACCAACACACAAGAAAGAAGGCGGCGGTTGCACTAACAATATTCATACCCCACACCGCTGTCGATGTAAACCTTTATTTATCCTTCTTGAACGTTTAAAGTAAACAGAGCTGTAAAAAATGGATAGAAGAGTCAAAATTTTAAATCACATCATTTTCAGTGCTCATATTGTCAAGCCATCGAAGAAATGCCGACCTTTTTTTTCCCTATAAATATGGACATCCTTATGCTGGTTGAATATCTGCAATAAGTAAGATTTCTCTCCTCTAGTTTGTTGTGTTCTCTTGCTATCAGAATCACTAATGGATAGCTTGAAGAGTAACCGAGGGAAACAAGGCAACCAACAGCCTCCTCCAGGTAATTATAGTAAAATTTTCTTCTTTTTAAGGACAGTTATTAAACTTAAATTTTTGTTTTTCAGTTTTAAATCGAGAGTGAAAAGGAGTAAGTATTGTAGTCCTTTTCATGTAAAACACTCTGAAACCCGAGTATGCAACTATAACGATCAAACGCCAGGCTAACAATGATATGTTTTTTTTTTCTTTCTAGCTCTGTCTAGCATATAAGCAATTTTCATGAGAATCAATATTGAGAAATTTGACTTGTGCAAATATACATTCAGAAAGCTGATCTTTTTCTAAAAAAATATTTATTGAAGGATACCCAACTCGCACGGTACCACACAAGAGGCCTTGCTGCCCTCGTACCAAAAGGAAAGATGATAAGAGCTTCATTGAAGGATGGTAATGTTTTTTTTCTTTCTCTTTTGAATCATTTTTCATCTAATCAAATTAAATGTTAAATAGGCTTAATTGCGCATAGACCCCTCGTTGTATCGAACTCTCGTTACCCTTGTAGTTTCATACAGGCAGATAGACCCCCTGGGTAAATTTTGGCAGATTTTAAACTGATGGCCAAATGGCCAAGAAAATCACCCAGGGAGTCTACATATTGCAAAAATGAAACTAGAGCGGGTAGCGAGTTCCAAACAGCAAAGGGTTCTATTTGCAGTTAACTAAAGATTACATACCAATGTAAGTAACTGGTCTCTTATTCCTTTCTCTTTTGTAGCCTTGCTGCCCTATGCTGCTGTTGGTTATGCGACGTCTGCTGTGATTGAGACGTAAATCAACCGTGCATGGCTTGTGAAAGACTACTCTTCATATGGGGAATAATACAGCAGAATACTTGCGCACAAAGTAGATATGGTGTGCTAGTCCTCGTTCGAGTGTTGATGTAATCAGCATGTAATAAAATTTGCTTCAGCTTATGTATACACCTACAGATGAATATATAAAAATGCTAAGTTAGTTTACGTTAATCCGTGTTGTGATCATTAAGATTGTTTACAGTTTTTATTTCATATTTGATTCTGATCGAAGAAAACATGAAGATAGCCCAATGGATGGAGCATGTATATAGCATTATGCAGAAAGCATCGTGAAGTGATGAAATTGAAGAGGAGAAAAAAGGAGAAGAGCTTGCATTTCAAGCTCATGCACATAGAATAAAAGCTCAGGAATATACTTACCGACAAATCAAACAGAAGAATATTTAGTATTAGACAAAAATCTAATATATATTCTCCTCGTACATCATCTTAATCTTGTCTAGGTGGATTCTGTGTTTCCTAAACAGTTTACAAACTAAACTCTCAATTTTAAGGGCAGTACGCAGACAATAGTGGCGATAAAAGCTTTGGAGTGAGTTGTGAAAGAATTATATGTTCAAGTTGCTAGGTCATATTATTAACTTTTCTTATCCAAAGAAAAAAAAAAAGCATAGGTACATCATCTATGAGGTTGTTTTCACATATAAGGTTGATAACTTATCAATTAACCGTAAATTTAAAGATTTCAAGGGATTCTGTCGACTATACAATTTACCAGTAACATCTAACAAATAAGAACCCTCAAATATTTGGTGGACTGTGGAAACTCCAGATCGATGTTGTAGTGTAGCACCGGTATGAGGCTACCTGGGCGTGCATGTTGTTTGTAGAGCAAGATTTGCATGGACAAGGCGTAGCATGCAAACTTAGAATTGGACGCCTAAATCTTGAAAGCTTTAAGTTAGTTCAAATAATCTTCATTTCTGTTTATTGTTAATCTCGAATTTGATGCAAGGCTGAGAGCATATTAATCACATTGAGATTATTGCAAAAAATTGAATTTCACTTTTTAAGTACGTAAGTTCAAATTTAAGAAAAGATGTGTTTTGAGGTATTTACATCACCAAAGTGTTTTGAGGTCATTACATCACCAAAGTTTTCGTGCAGTGACAGAGTTTTCTTAGCATTATTATAGAGCAGCCTAGGTTGAGTTTCCACCCACCACAAATTTAGAACAAATTTAAAAAGTAATCGATTCAGTTGCATGTCCATGTTTCGGTCCATAAAAAATGACTCTCAGCCTAAGGAGCACTTTACTCAGTAAAGATTAGCTATAAATCAAAGTCATATCAAGTATGGACTTAATATATGTAGAGAAATAGAAAAATGTCAAGATATTATTCATCTAATCCTAACCTCTCTTAAATAGAGGTTAGGAGGATATTACAAAATAGGTACGAGATAAACTTATATCCAATCATATCTCCCAATAACTCAACAATATCTCATAATATATTCCTTAACACCCCCCTCAAGCTAAAGCATGTATACCATACATGTTCAGCTTGTTACAAATAAAGTGCACACACTCTAATCTGTGACGATGCTCCAAAAAACTCAAAGTAGTATTGATCTTCTTATCTTTCACTTGGATGTCTTCAAATCTGATCCCCTCTAAGGCTCCACTGATCAAATGATCCTTGAAGGATCCAACAACAACTAATCCTTCTTTAAGGGTTGACAAATAAATGATCCTTCCTTGAAGGATCCAACAACAAATGATCATTTTTTAAGGATCTGACAAACAAATGTTCGAAGAGGTGGAGTTGATTTTGGACTCGAGCAAAGATCAATGAGGCTAACGAGGCACATGTTGATGAGGACAGATGAGAGCGGAGTTGGCTCTGATCGGAGCGAACGGTGAACAGTAACCCGTGGATGAACAATAACAGATGGAAAGAAAATGGGAGCATGAACAGTACTCTATGAACAGTAGCCAGTGGGCAACAATTCAATGATGAGGCCGTTGAGGGGAAGCACGAAGTTTTCGGCAAAAATGCCTCGGCGGCTCGATGTAGACGATGAAGAAAGAGGCCTCTCTGGGATCAAGAGGATAGCTCTGATACTATGTAGAGAAATAGAAAAAAGCCAAGATATTATTCATCTAACCCTAACTCTCTTAAAGGCCAAGATATTATTTATCTAACCCTAACTCTCTTAAATAGAGGTTAGGAGGATATTACAAAATAGATATGAGATAAAATCATGTCCAATCATATATTGCAATATCTCAACAATATCTCATAATATATTCCTTAACAATATACAAATACAAAGATGACCCGTACTCCCTTGCCTCATGCTACCTCACGCTACTCACATGTGAGTTTGCATCGCGTGACAAGATGAATGACGACGCTTTAAAAATGAAATTTACGTGTTAGACCATGAAAAGCACATTTCATTCTAATGAATTTTCAACACATTAACTTTGCATAATTAATTATACCTATAATTTAAACACATTAATGACTTTCATGTTCAAAGAATCCAACTCTAAAGAAACTCTTTTAGAAAAAGAGGAGAGAGATGGAGGAGACTGAGATAGAGAGAACAAAGCTCACACATCATAAAGGAGGCGCACTTGCATGCCTTTGGGACCAAACCAATAGATTCCTTCTGAAAATAGTGAAGGTTGAGAGGGCCAACGTGAAAAAGAAGCCGAAAGTATATCATCTATTCATCATTCATATTGTTAAAGGCACATATCAGAGATATGCATGGTGACCTTTGTTCCGCTATATATAGACATTGTTATGTGACATGAATATCTGCATTAGTACATTGAGATCTCTCATCTTTAGTTTGGTGTGTTCTCTTGTTATCAGAATCACGTACAAATGGATAACTCAATGAGTAACAGAGGGAAACAAGGCAACCAGCAGCCTCCTCCTCCAGGTATTTATAGTGATACTTTTTTTGTTGCAGTTCTTGATATAATTGCAGATACATCCCTTGTACTTTGGCAGTATAGCCACTCATACCTTTTAAACTATTTTATTAGCACTTATATTATTTGAATGTCGTATGATGCATGCGTGATTCTGGATTTTTGACAATAAATTACTTCTTTTGAGGTCTTAAGCTTTGAATTGATGGTAATTTACTGTGATATGATTTTCACATGACATCTGAATTTGAGTGGGGGAAATAATAATATTTTATTTTCTCAAATCTTGCACGCAAGTATACTCTTGTATTGTTATTCACAATCTATGACTTTGCCACTTCTCAATCGCAACAGACCTCGCATATCCAACAGCAGCATAGTGCAGCAAGACTGTAGGAAAAAAACAAACCAATTACTTAAGTTTGTATTCTTGTATTCTTGTGTTGATGTAATAATCATGTATAACTTCTGGGTTATTAGTGGATACATTGTTTGGTTAGTATTTTTCATACTACGGAATTGAGGTTGTCATGTTAGGTAGATGCATCAAATGTGATCAGCGGATATCTCACTAATTCTGAGGTGATTCAATTTAATTCGATGTTTTGGTGTTCTACTTGTATGATGCTATCTCTAGCCTAATAAAAAGAACTCATCTTAGGGCTAGTATTGAGATTTTAACCTTGAATAGTGTAATTCTTCGAGTTTTTTTTAGAAGGATGGAGATAGACCCAAAGTTGCTTTTCTTTTTTTTTTCTTTTGGTATGATTCAGATGGAACTGGTTAAGCCTTGCATTCTATTTCATTCAGCATCCGGATGCAAAAGGCTATGATGGATTGTTAGGAGATATGAATGTTTTGATCTTGGAACTACTAGTCATTTACTTTGAAGATACGTTGTGTTAATTTTATCATTTCTTAAAGGAGCTAAAGTTATATGTGGATTCTTCTTTGGATGGAGCAATCAAGTATATATTTGACTTTTTTTTTTTCTCTCTCTTAACTTTCTTGATCATACTTTGATAAAGCGAAACTTTATAGCTGTCCAATTCTGCAGCTGACTTTGTGGATTTTGGGACCAAGGACAGCTATAGGATATATTGACATGATAAACTTCGCCAATACATACTTTTATGCATGTTTTGAGTGTGGATCTTTACGTGT
>JBAKGM010000233.1:733489-780941 GCA_037177215.1 Asparagus racemosus | reverse complement strand
CCCCCGGCATTTATTTTATTTTGCTGCAGGAATCAAATTAAAAGACTTCTAGTTATTCATTGGTTAAGTTTTTGCCAAAACCTTTTCTAGAAGTTCAAGTAATTTTGAAACCATACGTATATTGAGTATTTACGTAAAAACTGGTGCGGAGAACTACGTGTAAATGTATTGCCTATATTTGATGCTTCAGAAATCATATTTCGCCTTTCAATGTCCCGAAGCTGGAATTAGCAATTACCAGTTTTTTTTTTTTTTTAATCACGAAGTGGAGAAAGCATATCTATAGTTCGATTTGACTAACATTTCACACCTTTGCAGTCATTGTCTTAATATGCGCATTAGAAAATGCGTTTTTTTCCTGATCACGGAGTGGAGAGATATTCATACTGATCGATGCTCTGAATTGTCAATCACTTCATACTTTATAATAATTGTCTTAATAGGCACATTATCGAAACAAATCTCAGCTTAAGCAGTACAATCACCCAATTTTAAAGCTGAGATCCCTTGATCAATTATTACTTGAGAACTGTTGATGTCCTAGGACTTGGCAGCGGGATTAGATGATTATCCCGAAGGTAGCGGGGTAGAAGATGTAGGGGTCCCTTCATCTCCTTTTGCGGCTGATCCCCCAATACATTGTTGAGCCTCCTCCAAAACTGCAATACGTTAGAGAACCAGAGTTGAGTTTTCCGGTGATTCCTCTGATGATCAAATCAGTATAGAGCTTGAGTGGAGAAGAAATATAATTGTAAAATGATTATTTCGAACATGAGCTCCACGAACGGGACGAGAAGATAAGATATCTATCCGAGGAGGTCGAGAGGCGAGAAAGAAATGACACCTATCAGCGAGCTCGGTGGGATCGCCTGGATGTCGAGAGTCTGTGGAAGCAGTTGAAGGAGGAGCAGATCGCTCATGAAAAGCTGAGGCAGGAGAGCACTCGAGCGGCGCTGGAGGCCGAGCAACAGTGTGAGTTGTCCCTTGCCGAAATCCAGGCATTGCAGGGCCGCCTCGTTCATCTGGAATTTGAGGCCCACCAGTTTGAGGTTGATAAGGACTATCGCAACAACACTCTCAGCAAGGCAGAGATGGCACTTTGATTTTCTCGAGACGCAGCTTCCGACCAAACTCAAAGATGACCCTGAGCGATTCCACTATTCCCCAAGAGTGGCCAACTGTCTTTGCACGACAGGAGATAGAGAAGAAAGGAGGGGGGCTTATGCTTGATGCTGGGAGTGGTGAAAAGGATGATGAGGAGTCAGCCGGGGAAGTAGGCGAAGGCTCGGCTCACGATAGCTAGGTGAGTTGGTCCGAGGAGAAAGGGGCAAAGAGGTCAAGTCTGAGATTCAGTCGACTCCTTCTCCAACTTCTACCGTTGTCCCTATGCGCTCGACTCTTGCCCCTAGCCCCAGCGTCGCTCCTCCCAAGGCTAGCCAAAGCTCTAGTGTCGCTCCACCTGCGTCTTTTCCGAGTCCGACCCCTTAGGGGCTCATATGCATCTTTGTTTTTGTTGTTAGCCTTTTCGTACTGTAAATATTTCAAATATATGAATGAAAAGATTTATTTTTGTTAATTTGAACTGTACCTTTGAGATTGCATTCTTAGGTGTTTAAGAGTTTACAATCTGCTTTGTTTGAGTACCAGTTTGTTTTCTGATATTCCTGGGTCGAGGCGACTCGACTCTGTGTATTGCGAAAGGGATGACTCAAGCTCGTGCCTTGGGTTTATTCGCAATGACACCAAGGTCTTGAGGTACGTGCCTTGGGCTTATAAAAATAATGCCAAGATCTTTTGAGTCGAAGACAATTGAATTGATGATGGGCCTTGGGTTTATCCCTAACGGGTACCAAGGTCTTACGCGCGTGCCTTCGGGTTTATTCATGAAAATAATACCAAGGTCTTAGTGTTGATGACGTGCCTTGGTTTTACTCCGAAAGGATACCAAGGTCTTGTGTATGTGCCTTGGGCTTATTCATGAAAATGATGCCAATGTCTTAGGCATAGTTGGTCGAGTCGATGAAGATCGAGTGACGAAGACTGCATACAGGTTAGTACACAACACAAGTATTATAGATGAATCTTCTTAAGTTAAATATATTTTGGGGAGGTATTCCGCCCGAGATTGAGAAAAGTGTAAGGCTAAAACGCTTTTCTCAATATGGAACACGTGTCGACTCTTCATTGAGGAGTAACACTTAGGTTATATGATGACATAACAAGAACGAATATAACCAAATTGAAGTTCAGAACCATCTCAAACACATAACTGTAATACAATAACTATGACCACTCACATCATCAACCTGTGTCAATGTTGCTAATAGATCTTATTCTATGAAGCATTGTATCATTTATCGTAAGATTTTAAACAGTTGTGTGATATCGCTGCTACAGGAATGGTCTGGTCATCGACGAGTGATCAGGGTGATGCCAAATACTCCTTCAGCTGTTGGTGAGACAGCATTGGGTGATTCTTGCCAAACCTTCTCCCAAAACACATGCAATTGTCTTAACAACTTTACGTTTATAATGTTTCTTCAAGATTTATCAAATTCTCCCATATGCAATTCTCCCTTAACATTGATCCGTTTGAAAAAAGGATCACTGTTGAGCATGTCGAACGGCTAAGACGCTACATCAAAAACTTAATTGCACATACACCTCCTGTAGTGGTGCACTTTGTAACTTGACTACCCTCTTGCTTGATTTTGGCAGATACGTCCCTCGAGTGAATTTTTTTGACTCTTTTACCCTTAGACTTATACTCGTTACTCATTTCGGCCAGGGTAGTATCTGCCAAAATTTCAACCAGGATAGAAGAATAAAAAAGATTCACCAAGGGCGTAGATGTTTATTTCATCCGACGCACTTTTCGGAAATGCTAATATTACAAACTTCTTATGTTACAGGTTTTAGGAGCTGATACCATGTTTAATGACACAGGAAAGCATCCCAGTCAGCTGAAAGGCATGCAGTTACATCTCCAGCCGGAACTACCATAGTTGAGGGTCACGAGTTGAGCAGAATTTCGACCCAGTTTTTTAACCTCAAAAACTTCACGGGAAATGATTTCCCGTGAAGTTTTCATAGTTTATTTACAAATTTCGACCCAGTTTCAGCCACCTGGCTGAAACTGGGTCAAAATTTGTAAATAAATGAGAAACGGGTCGAAATTTAGAAATTTAAAAATAAATTCTTAAAAGGGTCTAAAACAAAAATTTGTCCATCTTTTCATAGATAATCTTTATGAATAAATTCACATCATTTGTGTTTAGTCGCACAGTTTTATTCACCATCTCTCCTCACTGAATGCATTTTTAGCTAACTACCTAACAACGTTAACCTTAAATTTTACATGAATGGGTAAACTCACTTAGAGAGATATTTTTGATAGTGAAAAATTGTGGGTAACACTTTTAGGAGTTTTTTTTTGTAATAACAAAGAGGTTTTTTTTAATAACCCCTAACTTTTGTGAGTGCGAGCACATGTGTATGGGGTGTTTGGATATTTTGAAAGTTACGGAGGGTTATCTAATAATCATCCAAAGTTAAGGGGTCCTTACAAAAATATAGATACTTGAGGAGTAAATATGAAACAGAATAAGATTTGGGTGTATCTTTGCAAAATCTCCCAAAACTTTAGAGCCCTTTCGCTCTCCAATGGCGACTTTCTATTTATCAAGTGCCCCGTTCTTTCATGTTTCAGCCATTATTAGGCGTCACGGTTTCAGTTCTGATTCTGTTTCTTGTTGCCATCAAATATTAAATTAATATAGAAGCCCTGGTCAACTCTCTGCCAAAAAAACCCTTCTCTTTTATCTCTTCATTTATCTGTTTGTATCCAAACAAAAACCAAGACACAGAAGCAAATGGGTCTTCATTGATCTCTTCTGGCCATTTCCTCATCTGGGTCTTCATAGATTTGAGCCCAAGGTACTCTCTCCAGCTCAAAACCCTCCTTTTCTTTTTAATTTGTGTGGTGTTTTGGATGAAATTGAGAAATTGTGTATTCAATAACTATGCGTTATTCTGTTAGTTTACTGACTTTTGAATTGAACTAGAATTCGTCAAAGTCTGAGAGTAGATTTGTGGTTATCTAATGGTTGAAGACACAATGCAGTTGATAGCTCAAAACCCTCTTTTTTTTAAATAATAATTTGTATGATGTTTTGATGAATTTGAGAAATTGGGTATTCATGATTTCTTACTTACATTATTCTGTTAGGGGGGTATTGATTGTGTTTTGTAATAATAATCTGTAATCTGAACTGTTCAGAGTCGGAGAAGTTAAAAAGGGAACAAAAGGGAGAGGAGGAGATTAGGGGTTATCTAAAGGTTGAAGATACAACGCAGTGGATAGCTCAAAACCCTCTCTTTTTTAATTTGTATGTATGATGTTATTGATGAAATTGGAACTAGGGATTCATGAAAGTTCTTTATGTACTTATTTACGTTATTCTCTTGGGGTAATTGAGGTTTATATTAATCTGGACCGTTCAAAGTCAGAGAAGTTAAAAGGGGAATAAAAGGGAGAGGAGGAATTTAGGGGTTATCTAATTTTGAAGACACAATGCGGTGAATAGCTCAAAGCGCTTCTTTTTTGTTCATTTGATGTAATTGAGTAATTTTGGTATTGATGAATTGCTTAGTTTATTTATTTGTTTATTCGATTAGGGTATTGATTGAGTTTTGTATTAATCTGACCTCTTCAATGTCAGAGAGGGGATTAGGGGTTATCTAATAGTTGAAGACACAAAGCAGTGGATAGCTCGAAGCCCTTTTTCTTTAATTTATATAATATGTTTGATGTAATTGAGAAATTGGGTATTCATGAATTATGTTTAATTTACTTATTTTTTATTCTATTGGTGTGTTTATCGGGTTTTGTATTTATTTAAGTCAGAGAAGTTGAAAGGAGGAAAAGTGGGGGGAGAGAGGAGATTGAGATCATCCAATAGTTGAAGACAAGATGCAGTGGAGATTGGCATTCTACATCATGAATTTGGCTTGGATAGTTCTTCATGGTTGGATAAGCACTTGTTTGCTCTTCGCTGATGAGATTGCTCTCGCCCTCAGGAATGGCGATGTGGGCCCACCGGTGATGATCTGAGTGTTTGTTGTTTTTGAGATTTCAGGTAACTTGATATCTTTATGATCAATTCCTTTTTTTACCGCTGAGTTGAATTATTATGTTTATGCCTAGTTTATGATAAAAGGGTCTTTGATTTGATATAACAATGAAGTGTGTGATTTCTGGTGTAGAGAAGTGTAATTGCTCATTTGTTTAGTGATAGCAAGTTGTAAAGAACTGATTATACAAGAATTGGTTAACAAATTAACTTTAGCCTGCATGGGAGGAACTTATGTTTTTCATGTTTGGGGTAGTCAGTGAGAGGTCATCTAGGCTTCAGAAAAAGGTTTTTAAAAAAGAAAAAAGAAAAGAAAGAAAAACAACATATGATGGTGGATCAAAACTAAGTATGATATCATACTGTCATTATTATTGTATTCCATTAGTCATCTATTTTCTAGTTAGGCAGGGAAAAAGACTTAATCTTCAACATTGTCATTTAACTTATTCTATAGAAATCCAAAACTGCATATTATTTCAAATAGAATACAATGATAATGATAAAAATTCGACATCCTAATGAGTTACTCACAATATTTTTTGTTCGTTTTGACCTAATGATAATTAAGTTCGGTAGTTCAAAGTTCGAGTTTACATGGCTATAACTTATGATTTTTGTCCATTTTTGTTCGTTTTGACCCAATGACTATAACTTATGATTTTTGTCCATTTTTGTTCGTTTTGACCCAATGACTATTATGTATGCATAATTAAAATTTTTTTCGTGGACTATAATTCACGATTTTTGTCTATGTTTTCTTTGATTCAACCCAATAGCAAATAAGTAAACACACTTGAAAATTTGCGATTTTAATAGGCTATAGCTGACGATTATTGTCCATTTTTTTGTTCATTTTGACCTTAGGGAAATGATGTATGTGTACTCCAAATATCACGATGTTCATGAGCTATACAGCCTATGAATTTATCCATTTTTTGTTCATTTTAAAACAAAATTGATTCATTATGCGTAATTCAAAATTTGTAATTTTCATGGAATATGAATCACAATTTTTGTTCATTTTTGAAAAAAAAATAAGTACGCAAATTTTAAAGTTCGTGATTTACATGGTCTATAGTACATGCTTTTTCTCCATTTTTTATTTTCCCATAGCAATTAAGTACACATGTTTAAAAATTCACGATTTTTATCGACTATAACACAAATTTTTTGTTGATTTTTATTCCTTTGCCTGATGGCAATTATGTACGGGTATCTCAAAATTTATGATTTCATTGGTTACAACGCACTATTTTTGTCCACTTTTTTGTTCCTTTCAACCCAATGACAATTAAGTACATGTATTTGAAAATTTAGATTTCATAGGCTATAAATAATGATTTTTTTCCACTTTTCCATTTTGACTCAGCGACAATTAACTAAGCTTAGCTTGAAATTGACAGTTTACATAGGCTACAACCCATGACTTTTGTTCATGTTTTATGTGTTTCAACTCAATGACAAATTAAGTAAAAATATTTCAAAATTTGCAATTTTTATTAGCTATAACCTAGTACTTTTGTCCATTTTTGTTTGTTTTGACCAAATGGCAATTAAGTATGCTTACTATAAATTTGTAGTTTTCATAGAGTAAAACTCTTAACTCTTGTTTAATTTTGTCGTTTTGATCAAATAGCAATTAAGCCCTCGTGTTCAAAATTCGCAATTTTTGCTTGTTTCGACCCAATGGCAAATAATTTTGCGAAAGTTAAAATTTACAATTTTATGAGTTATTATTCATAATTTTTGTTCATTTTTATTTTGTGTCGACCAAGTAATAATGCGATATTCGCGATTTCATGAGTAATTACACATGATTTTGGTCCATTTTCATTTGTTTCGGCTAAATAGAAAATAAATAAATAGAATTCAAAATTCACAATTTTTATTAGCGATAACCCGTGATTTTTGTTCAATTTTGTTTATTTCGAATAAAATGCAAATAATTATACAGAGCACAAAACTAACAATTTCATGAGCTATAATTAACAAATTTAGTCCATTTTCCTTTGTTTCAACTCAATGTCAAAATTGTTTGTGGGTTTCAAAATTCACGATTTATGAGCTATAAGCCGAGACTTTTGTTATTTTTTGTTCATTTTGACCAAATGACAATTATTATGCGGAGTGCAATATTTACAATTTGATTAGCAATAACACAAATTTTGTCCATTTTCGTTCATTTTGACAAAAGGGGAAATAATCAAATGGAGTTTAAAATTCATGATTTTCATGAGGTAGTCACTTTTTTTTCCTTTTTGACCATTTTGACCTAATGGCAAATAATTAGTAGAGTTCAAAATTCACAATTTAATGAGTTATAACCCACAATTTTTGTTTATTTTTATTCGTTTCGACCAAATGACAAATAATTATGCACAATGCAAAATTAATGCTTTCATGAGATATAACCTATGATTTTTGTCCATTTTCTATCCAATGGCAAATAATTTTTTGGGGTTCAAAATTCACGATTTCGTTAGCTATTACCCACATTTTCTATTCATTTTGTCTGTTTTGACCAAATGGTAAATAATTATGCAGGGTTAAAAATTCGCAATTTTATGGGTTATAACAGGAAATTTTGTCCATTTTTATTTGTTTTGACTAAATAACAAATAATTATACAGATGCAAAATTCACGATTTCATGATCTATATAACCCATGATTTTTGTTTAATTTTGTTAGTTACGAATAAATAGGAAATAATTTAACATAGTTCGAAATTCATGATTTTCATGTGCTAACCAATGATTTTTGTTTATCTTTGTTTGTTTCGACCAAATGCCAAATAATTAAACGAAGTAAAAAATTCACGATTTCAAGAGTATATTTCATGATTTTTGTCAATTTTTACTTATTTTGACCCAGTGACATAATTTTTTGAGTTTAAATTCACGATTTTATGAGCTATAACCCATTATTTTTTATATTTTTTCCATCGACACAGTGCAAAATTCACAATTTCATGAGCTATAACCTATCATTTTTGTTCATTTTAGTTCGTTTCGACTAAATTGTAAATAATTTTGCAAAATTCACGATTTCACGAGCTATAATCCATGATAATCTTGTCTTGTTCTTGGGCTGGTTGTAGATTTTCCATGTTGGGATCTGCAAGCCTAGACGGGGGCTTGAATTGGGTTGCGTACTTTTCGACAATAAGAAGAATTATTACAGATAGGCAGTTGAATATTAAGAAATTAAAGCATAACCACAAAAATCATTAACACAAGGATTTTATAGTAGTTCACATAAATCCTTCATCCACTCTTCCTCTTTGTCAGGGGGGCTTTCACAGTGTTGATGTATGCAATCACACAGTCACTAATTCCGGAGTGAGTTTAGCTTTTAAAGAGAGCAGGGGCTCGCCTTCTCTCCTAATGTCCGGTGACGTTGTTCCGGTCAGTGGGTTCGCCTACGCAGGAGTAACTGTGAAAGGGTTGGAGTTGGGATCTCCGTTGGTCCCTCCGACAGTCAAGTTAGTAATGAGAAGAAGAGAGAAAATGTGTAGCAGAATTGACTGAGAAAGAATCACTTAATTGGTTTGTTGTTCTTACCGCCATTTATATCTAGGGTTTGAAGGGCATTTTTATCTTTCAATAGACAGCTGCTGAGTCAGCCCTCTCCTCCACGTGTCGGGAGATTATTGGGCCATCTCCTGTATGCGCTAACCACAGTAGCATGTCCTTGTTACAGTAGCATGCATTGACAGGTGTCAAACTGTGAGCGGACAGAGAGTTAGTGTTGTCTATTCGCCATTAATGGGATGAGATTAGCGGCGTTTGCAGTAGCATGGGTCCGGAGTACCTTAAATACCGTGATGGATGGAGGAGTGAAGGAGATTATCAGCACATTTAATGCGATAGTGATGGATTGTCGGGTGTAGATTCCAGATAGCCGTCGTCTAGGTGGGGGACCACGAGCGACGAGAGGGGGGAGTCGAGACCGAGTGGCCAACTTGAATTGCTCCTCTCGAGTCGCTGAGAGTAGTTCGATCGAGCGGACGACCATCACCGTGTTTCGCGTCGTCCATGGATCGCTAGGGTGAATGGTGGGCTGAATGGACGACTATCATCGCCTTTCGCGTCGTCCATAGACCGCTAGGGCGAATGGCAGGCTGCATGGACGACCATCATCGCCTTTCGTGTCGTCCATGGATCGCTAGGGCGATGGACGACCATCACCACTTTTCGTGTCGTCCATGGACCGCTAGGGCGAATGGTGGGCCGAATGGACGATCATCACCGCCTTTCGTGTCGTCCATGGACCGCTAGGGCGAATGGTGGACCGAATAGACGACCACCACCGCCTTTCGCGTCGTTCATGGACCGCTACAACGTGGGTAGTGAGCGTAGGTCGTCTTACAACCGGTTAGGGTGGCTCGCGCTACCCTCGGTTGGCAGACGGGTATGTTCATTTGTGTCGATACTCTTGTTTTCCTTTTTAATCACTTATTAGTGGTTATGACCATAACACACACTATATGTGAGTTTCTTGGATTACAATCCCAATCCAGTAGGTGGTTACATGACTGCTCCCTAGTCTAACCCTAAACTAGTCGTCTCCACCAAACACTCTCACACACAACAGTAACTCTAACTCCCAGCTAGTAACCCTAATTGCTTAATTAACACCGGCTTTAGTACGCTGTCAACCCTCATCCTCACTTAACGCAGGCTTGAATACACCGTAGAAACAACTAATCTCACGATTGTAAAACAAGTGTATTACAAAAACAATAATATCGATTAAGCACAACTATAGAGATCCTACAGCCTTTTTTGTAGCAAATTGTTCTCCGAATGATTTGGATTGAGATCTGGAGGAACGATGTCGGTAATGTAGTCAAAGGCATCGCACTAGGAAGATTCTTGATTGGATGATTCAACTTGCTTTGAGGGCATCATCAAAACTTTGAGAGGCGGCAATGGAAGAGATCTCCTTCAAACCCTCTAAAGCCTTCTCCTTTTCTCTCTCACAATATGACTTTCTTATCTCTGCAATTCTCTTCTCTAATTTGTAAAAAAGACAGCCCTAGAGATGTAGGTATGGATATCCCAAAGAACGGTTCAGATTCCATCTCTCAAAAACACAACGATGCAGCTCAACTCGACGATTGGCCGGCTGGTTTTCTTGGTCCAGTCGACTGCCCAGTGATCTAGCTGCCTGGTCTTCAATTCTAGCCGCCTCTGAGAAAAATACAAAGTCTCAATTTCTGTCAGGCAGTTTCCAGCTAATTGCCGTGCCATTTTAGCTGGCTGATTGCAGTATCAGCTATAGACATCAGTATCATCCTCTAGATCACGTCGAGAACTTTTAAAAACATATGAAAATAGAAATTCTGATAACCAAGTCAAAAGTTATGGCCCGAGCAAGTTTTAAGCTTTTCGTGCATGTTTTCAGCTTGCTCGTGCATGTTTTCAGCCGTCTGCTTTAAATTCCAGCCATCAGGTTCGAGTTCAGTCGCCTAGATTTTTCTTCAGCCGCCTCTGTAATGATGTTCTGAAAAATGCTTCTCTGTTAGCCTGATTTCAGCCGCCTAAAATTGATGACCAGCCGACTGGTTTTATTGCTGAGTGTTTCGACCCTGTCTCGCTAAAAAACTCATATGTTGAGCTATACACCTTCAAATCGAGTTTTGTTTGTTTCTTTAGGTTTGTAACATATAAACAGACACTTCGATATGCTCAAAGTTGATTTTAGTTTCTGATATATTTTCAGGATTAACTGTGAGTAACTTGTTGTCTTACATCACTTTGTATAACCTGCACACTTCATCTCGAAATCATCAAGTACATATGAACATTTGTTATTAATAAAATCGAGTTCATTGTGTGGATCAACATTCAACATTATATTGTTCGGCTGGTTTGAACAAATTAAAGCTCTACCAAACCTTCCATTTTTGGCGCGTGATATGCTTCTTTCATTTTTGCAAACTAAAATTTGAAGTATCTACCAATATCTGTTGTCTTCCATTATTTTAAACAACCAATCAAACACATCATAAGATATTAGCTTACTGATCCTATCAAGCTTTGCCCTCATAATCCATTTGTCCTGTTACTCTGTGACTATTTATATTTTTTGGTTAGTAGATGTGGTTATGAGGCCAATTTTAATTTCACTTATGTTGCATATGTAACAAATACTCAATCCCAGTAATGATTAAAATTACTTCTGTTTCATAAATTCTAATTTTATTATGCAAATTTGTGTATTTTGCAGTGCCAACATAGGGAAATGAAGCTCCTCTAGTGTATATATGAAGTTGGTCAGAAGAAGGATGCCATTAACGAAGGACAACGCATACCTGAATCTTCTAGCATGAAATCATTTTATATTATTCAGGAACACTAATAATGGGAATCTATCAGAAATCTGAATGTAAATTTGAAGCTATAATGATCACGTACTTGTATAGATTTAAACAAGCTAGCGACAAGAAGACATGAAGAGTATTCTCTCGTTTCAGTATCATGAATCCTTGAATTAAATAATTTTTGCATTTATGTGTGTCACAAGCTTTCAAGACAAAGTTGCACGCTTGTTGATTCTTATAAGTATGGGAACCGGAAACAAAAAGATATAATAGTTATACTTAATTGTCATTGTGTCCAAACAAACAAAATATATAGAAAATCATGAGTTATAGCCCATACAAATTGTGAATTTTGAATTTCTCGTTCTTAGTTGACATGGGGTTGAGATGGACAATGTAGATTTGGGGAACGTGAGAGTATCAATTATGTATCCTTCTTCCTTTCTATTTGGCTATCGTATCTCAGCATGGGGAATTCTGTTGCACACTTTTATTTCCCAGTATGATGATGTAGTATTTGGGCCCTAGCACCATTTGAAACTATGTTGTTATTAGATACTTTTGATGGATATTGATATCTATCCATATTATTATTCCTGCTTCCACGCTTATATTTGACGTCTTTATTTGTGAGTATGTGATTGTGATTCTATCTACGATGTACATCTATCCATTCTAGCCTTATATACATCGATCAATATTTGCCATTTTTGTTCTTTCCGACCCATTGACAAATACTTTTGCGGAGGTTAAAATTCATGATTTTAAAAGCTATAATCATGATTTTTGGCCATTTTTTATTTCATTTTTACATATTGGCAAATAATTTCGCGGAGCCTAAAATTTATAATTTCATGAGCTATAATCCATAATTTTTTATTATTTTAACTTGTTTTGACCCATTGGTAATATATAGTCTAAATTTCACGATTTTATGAGCTATAACTCCTGATTTTTAGACGATTTTAGTTGTTTTACCTATTGGCAAATAATTTCATAGAGTTCAAACTTCGATTTCATGAGTTATAACCCATGGTTTATGACCATTTTTAATTATTTTGACTTGGTGGCAAAAAATTTCAGTGGATGCCACAATTTATGATTTTATCAACTATAAAGAACGATTTTTTTGCATCTTTACTCATGTTGACCATTGGCTAATAATTTCGCGGAGGCTAAAATTCAATATTTCATGAGTTGTAACCCACGAATTTTGGTCATTTTTATTCCTTTCATTCCATTGGCAAATAATTACTCGGAGTTCAAAATTCACGATTTCATAAGCTATTATCTATAATTTTTGGCCATTTTAGTTGTTTCGACTAATTGGCAAATAGTTTCTCGGAGTCCAAAATTAACAATTTCATGAGCTATGACCTATGTTTTAGACATTTTAACTCATTTCTACCTATTAACAAATATTTTTGTGGAGTTCAAAGTTCACAATTTCATGAGCTATAATCCATGATTTTTTATCATTTTTAATCATTCTAACCTGCTGGCAAATAATTTCGTTAGGCCAACATTTATGATTTCATGAGCTATAACCAATGATTTTTGGTTATTTTTATTCATTTCTACCTATTAGCAAAAAATTTCGCGAAGACAAAAATTCAAGATTTCATGAGCTATAACCCATGATATTTCGCCATCTTATTCATTTTATTCCATTGGCAAATAATTTTGTGGAGTCAAGAATTTCAATTTCAAGGGCTATTACTCGCGAGTTTTTGCCATTTTAAAAGTTACAACCAACTGGCAAATAATTTTTCGGAGTCTAAAATTCATGATTTTATGAGCCATAACTTGTGATTTTTGGTCAATTTTATTTGTTTCAACCCATTGGCTAATAATTTATCACAGTCTAAATTTCATGATTTCATGAGCTATAACCTACGATTTCTAGATATTTTTAGTCATTCTACGAATTGTCGTGGAGTACAAACTTCATATTTCATGAGTTATAATCAATAATTTTTGGCCAATTTTAATTATTCTAACTTGGTGGCAAAAAATTTCGCGGAGGCTATAATGTATGATTTTATAAGCTATAAGCAATGAATTTTTTTTCATTTTTATTCATATTGACCCATTGGCAAATAGTTTCGTGAAGGCCAAAATTTAAGATTTCATGAGCTTTACCCATGAAAGTTGGATATTTTTTTTCGTCTCATTCCATTGGCAAATATTTTTTTAGAGTCTAGAAACCACGTTTTCATAAGCTATACCTACTATTTTTGGTCATTTCAGTCGTTTCAACCAATTGGTAAATAATTTTGCCGAGTCTAAAATTTACAAATTCATGAGTATAACCCATGATTTTGGACATTTTTACTCGTTTCTATATATTTGTAAATAATTTCATGAAGTCCAAAGTTTATGATTTCATGAGCTATAACCCACGATTTTTGGCTATTTTTAATCATTCTGACCTGCTGGCAAATAATTTCGTGTAGGCCAAAATTTATGATTTTCTTAGCTATAACCAACGTTTTTTTGGTAATTTTTATTCATTTCCACCTATTGACAAATACATTCGCAAAGACAAAAATTCATAATTTTATGAGCTATAACCCATTATTTTTGGCATTTTATTCATTTCATCTCATTGATAAATAATTTTGCGGAGTCGAGAATTCCAATTTCAAGAGCTATTACTCAATATTTTTGCCATTTTAAATATTTTGACCAATTGGCAAATAACTTTGCGGAGTTCAAATTTCACGATTTCATAAGCTATACTCCATAATTTTTGGCTATTTTTAGTAATTCAGACATAGTAGAAAATAATTTTTTGGAGATCAAAATTTTAATATTTCATGAACTATATAACCCACGGATTTTGACAATATTTAGTTGTTTCAACCCTCTAGCAAATAATTTCAGGAGTAAAAAATTTAAGATTTCATGAGCTATAATCCATGATTTTGGACATTTTTAGTCATTTCTACCTATTAGCAAATAATCTTGTGAAGTCAAAAGTTTATGATTTCATGAACTATAGCCCATAATTTTTGACCATTTTTAATTATTTTGACCCATTGGCTAATAATTTTGTGAAGTATAAAATTCATGATTTAATGATCCATAATCCATAAAAATTTGACATTTTTAGTCGATTCTAGCCGTTTGACATATAATTTAGTGAAGGCCAAAATTCATAATTTCGTGAGCTATAACCTATAATTTTTGGCTCTTTTTAGTTATTTCGAGCCATTGGTAAATAATTTCACTAAGTCCAAAATTAAAAATTTCATGAGCTATCACCCATGATTATGGACATATTTAGTCAGTTATACCTATTAGCAAATAACTTTGTGGAGTCTAAAGTTTAGGATTTCGTGAGTTATAACAAACGATTTTTGGTCATTTTTAATCATTCTGACTGCTAGAAAATGATTCTGTGTCGGCAAAAATTTATGATTTCATGAGCTAGAACCAATGATTATTTAGCTATTTTTATTCATTTTCACCCATTGGCAAATAATTTCACAAATGCTAAAATTCATGATTTCTTGACTTATAAACCACGATTTTTGGCCATTTTTATTCATTTCATCCCATTCGCGAGTAATTTTGCAAGGTCCAAAACTCCAATTTCAAGAGCTAGTAGTCATGATTTTTGGCAATTTCAAAATTTTTACAATTGGCAAATAATTTGCGGAGTCAAAAGTTCACGATTTCATGAGCCATAACCCATAATTTTTGGCAATTTTAGTAATTCTGATATATTGAAAAATAATTTTGCGGAGGCAAAAATTTAAATTTCATTGGATATAACCAATGATATTTGGCCATTTTTATTTATTCTGACTAATTAGCAAATAATTTCGTGAAGTTTAAAATTTACAATTTCATGAGCTATTATCGATGATTTTTTGTCACTTTTAGTCATTTCTACACATTAATAAAGGATTCAATGGAATCTAAAACTCACGATTTCATGGGTTATTATCCATGATTTTTAGCTATTTTTAGTTATTTTAACCTATTGGCAAATAATTTCATGGAGGCTGGAATTCATGATTTCATGAGCTATAACCCATGATTTTAGCTAACTTTAGTCATTTTGACCCATTGGTAAATAATTTTGTGCTAGCTAAATTCATAATTTTATAAGGTATAACTCATAAATTTTTGACATTTTTTTATTATTTCGACCCGTTGACAAATAATTTTTTAGAGTCCAAAATTCATGTGCTATAACCCATAACTCTAGGCCATTTTAGTTATTCTTTCAAATTGAAAATTAATTTCGGGGAGGCCAAAATTCATGATTTCATGAGCTATTAACCATGAATTTTTACGATTTTTTATTTGTTTTGACCCATTAGAAAATAATTTTGTAGAAGCCAAAATTCAAGATTTCATAAGTCATTACCTTTGATTTTTAGCTAATTTTAGTCGTTTCTACCCTTTGGCATATAATCTCACGAAGTCCATATTAAATGATTAATAAGTTATAACCCATGATTTTGGCAATTTTTAGTCATTTTTACCCATTGACATATTATTTTGCAGAGTCATTTCTACATATTAGCAAATAATTTTTAAGTCCGAAGTTCATAATTTCATTGGCTATAAATCCATGATTTTTGAATATTTTTAGTCATTTCAACACATTTGCAAATGATTTCACAAACTCCAAAATTCATGATTTCATGAGTTATAATCCATGGGTTTTGGACATTTTAAGTTTCTACACATTGACAAATGAGTTTTCGGAGTCCAAAGTTCATGATTTCATGAGCTATTACCCTTGATTTTTGGCCCGTTTAATTATTCCAACTTAGTGGCAAATAATTTTGTGGAGGTCAAAATTTATGATTTTATGAGCTATAACCCATGATTTCTGGCCATTTTTAGTCATTCTGACAAATTAAAAATTAATTTTCTGTAGGCCATAATTAATGATTTCATAAGGTATAAAACCATGAATTTTGGTAATTTTTATTTATTTTGACCCATTGGTAAATAATTTTGTGGAGGCTAAAATTTATGATTTCATGACCTATTACCCACGATTTTTAGCTATTTTTAGTAATTTTTACCCATTGGTAAATAATTTCATGGAGTTTGAACTTCACGATTAATGAGCTATAACCCATTATTTTTGGTAATTTTTAATCATTTCTACTCATTGGCATATAATTTTTTATACTCCTAATATTCACAATTTCATGAGTTGTAACTAATGATTTTTGGCCATTTTTAGTCGATTCAACCTATTAGCAAATAATTTCACGTAGTCTAAACTTTATAATTTTATGAGTCATAATCCACAATTTTTGAATATTTTATCATTTCTATCCATTGGTGAATAATTTCGCAGGGTCCAAAATTCATGATTTCATGAGCAATAAGCCATGAATGTTTTGCTATTTTTATTCTTTTCAACCTATTGGCAAACACTTTTGCAGAGACTAAAATTTATGATTTAAAAACCAATAATATTTTTGCATCCAAGAAAGTACTTACCAACGGGTCAAAGCAACTAAGAATAACTGAAAATCATGGTTTATAGCTCACACAACTGTGAATTTTGGCCACTGTGAAAACATTTCACAAAGGGTCGAAATGACAAAAAAGGCAAAAAATCATGGCTTATAGCTCACAAAATCATAAACTTTAGCCTTCGCAAAATTATTTGCCAATGGGCCAAAGCAACTAAAAATGGCTTAAAATCGTGTGTTATAGCTCATGAAATTGTGAATTTTGAACCTCATAAAATTATTTTCCAATAGGATGAAATAACTAAAAATGGCCAAAAAGCGTAGGTTATATCTCACAAAATCATGACTTTTTGCCTCCAAGAAATTATTTATCCACAAGTCAAAAAAACTGTAAATAACCAAAAATTATGGTTTATAGCTCAAAAAATTGTGAATTTTGGCCACTGCGAAAATATTTGACAACTGGTCGAAACGACTAAAAATGGCCAAAAATCATGGGTTATAGCTCATGAATTTGTAAATTTTAGTCTGCGCGATACTATTTTCCAATGAGTCAAAATGACTAGAAATAGCCTAAAATGGTGGGTTAAAGCTCAAGAAATTGTGAATTTGAAACCTCGTAAAATTATTTGCTAATAGGACGAAATAACTAAAAATGGCCAAACAATTGGGTTATAGCTCTCAAAGTAAAGAATTTTGGCCTCCAAGAAATTATTTACCAACAGGTCGAAATAACAAAAAATAACCAAAAATCGTGATTTATAGCTCACAAAATCGTTAATTTTGGCCACTACAAAAATATTTGACAACAAGCTGAAATAACTAAAAATAGCCAAAATCATACATAATAACTTGTGAAATCATAAATTTTAGCCTACGTGAAATTAATTGTCAATGGGTCAAAATGACTAGAAATAGCAAAGCATCGTGGGTTAAACCTCATAAAATTGTGAATTTTGAACCTCATAAAATTATTATCCTATACGTCAAAACTACTAAAAATGGCCAAAAAACATGGGTTCTAACCTACAAAATCAAGAATTTTGGCGTCCAAGAAATTATTTACCCACGGGTCAAAGCAACTAAAAATAACCAAAAATTATGGTTTATACCTCACAAAATCATTAACTTTGGCCATTGTAAAAATATTTGACAATGGGTCGAAATGTATAAAAACAGCCAAAAATTATGGGGAATAGCTCGTAAAATCATAAATTTTATCCTCCTTGAAATTAATTGCCAATGGATTAAAACGATTAGAAATGGCCAAAAATCATGGGCTAAAGCTCATAAAATTATGAATTTTGAACCTCATAAAATTATTTACCAATATGTCAAAATGACTAAAACTGCCCCAAAAACATGGGTTCTAGCCCACAAAATCAAGAACTTTGGCATCGAATGAATTATTTACCCACTGGTCGAAACAACTAAAAATAGCCCAAAATCGTGGTTAAAGTTCAAAAAATTGTGAATTTTGTTCTCTGCAAAATTATTTCCCAATTGCTCGAAACAACTTAAAATGGCCAAAAATCATGGGTAATAGCTCATGAAATAGTGAATTTTATGTCGACAAAATTATTTGCTAATTGGTCAAAACTACTAAACATAGCCAAAAATAGTGAATTATAGTTTATGAAATCGTGAAATTTGAACTGCACAAAATAATTAACCACTATTTAGAAATAACTAAAAATGACCAACAATTATGGATTATATAGCTAATAAAATCAAGAATTTTCATCTTTGTGCACTTATTTACCAATGGGTCAAAACGACTAAAAATGGCCAAAAAGCTTGGGTTAGCTCATTAAATTATAAAATTTAGCCTCGGAAAAATTAATTGTCAATGGGTCGAAATAACTAAAAATGGCCAAAAATCAAGCTTTATTGGTGAGGAAATCATGAAGTTTAGAGTGAACAAAATTATTTATCGAAATGACTAAAAATATCCAATAATTATGGGTTATTACTCATGAAATCATGAATTTTCACCTCCACAAAATTATTTGTCAATGGGTCGAAACAAATAAAAATGGCCAAAGTCGTGGGTTATAGCTCATGAAATCGTGAATCTTGACCTTCGCAAAAATATTTGCCTATGGAACGAAATAACTAAAATGTCTATGGAACGAAATAACTTAAAATAACTAAAAATCATGGGTTACAGTTCATGAAAATTGTGAGTTTTAGTCACTACAAAATTATTTGCCAACGGGTTGAAACGACTAAAAATGTCCAAAAATCATGGATTATAGCTCACGAAATCGTGAATTTTGGGCCACCGCCAAATTATTTACCAATAGGTTGAAATGAAAAAAGGTAAAAAAATCATGAGTTATAGCTCACGAAGTTGTGAATTTTGGTGTTCGCGGAAATATTTGCCAATTAATAAAAGTGAAAAAATTGTCAAGACCATGGGTTGTAACTCATGAAATCGTGAATTTTGGCTATCAAGAAATTATTTGCCACTAGGTCAAGACGACCAAAAAGGCTAAAAAAAAGTAGGTTACAGCTCATGAAATCTTGAATTTTTACATGTATGTAATTATTTGTCAATGGGTCGATATAATTAAAAACACCCAAAAATCATATGTTACGGCTCATTAAATCATGAATTTTAGCCTCGATGAAATTACTTGCCAATATATCGAAATGACTAACAATGCCAAATTTTAGTTAGTTAAAGCTCATGAAATCGTGAAGCTTGGACTCTACAAAACTATTTACCAGTGTCTTCAAACCAATAAAAATGTCCAATAAACATGCCTTATTGCTCATTAAATTGTGAATTATTGCTGCAGTAGAACTATTTACCAATTGGCGAAATGACTAAAAATGACCCAAAATCATGGATTATAACTCATGAAATCATGAATTTTGGCCTACGCGAAATTATTTGCCAATGGGTTGAAACAACAAAAATATGGCTAAAAAGTTGCAGGTAATAACTCATGAAATCATAAATTTTGGTCACCGCGAAATTATTTCTGACGGGTCAAAATGACTAAAAATGGCTAAGAATCATGGATTATAGCTCATTAAATCGTGAATTTTGGCCTCTGAGAAATTATTTGCCAACAAGTTAAAATGACTAAAAATGGGTAAATTTGTGGATTACAGCTCACAAATTTATGAATTTGGGCTTCTGCGATATTATTTCCTGATAAGTCGAAATGACTAAAAAAATTGATTATAGCTTATGAAATCATGAATTTTAGCCTTCGCCATATTATTTGCCAATGGATCAAAATAAAAAAGGGCCAAAATTGTGGATTATAGCTCATGAAATCATGAATTTTTGCATCGATAAAATTACTTGCCAATGAGTTAAAATGACCAAAAATGGCTACAAATAGCAAGTCATAGCATTATGATATTTTGACACCGCAAAATTATTTGACAGCGTGTAGAAATGACTACTAATGGTGATAAATTGTGGGTTATAGGTTACGAAAACATGAATTTTGGTCTCCACAAAATTATTTACCACGGGGTCGAAACGAGTTAAAATGGCCAAAGTCATGGGTTATAGCTCATGAAATCTTGAATTTTGGCCTTCTCAAAATTATTTTTCAATGGGTCAAAATGACTAAAAATAGACATAAATCATGAATTATAGCCCATGAATTCATGAACTTTGTCCTCTGGTTATAGCTCATAATATCTTGAATTTTGCTCTGCTTGAAATTATTTGCCAACTGGTCAAAATGACTAAAAATCGTGGGTTATATCCCATGAATTTGTAAATTTTGGCCTTTAAAAAATTATATAACAATGGGTCAAAATGACTAATAATGGCCAAAAATCATAGATTATAGCTCACGAAAGTTTTTATTTTAGCCCCATGAAATTATTTGCCAACGGGTCGAAACGACTAAAAATAGCCAAACATTGTGGGTTATAGCTCACAAAATCGTGAATTTTAGCCATTGTGAAATTATTGGATAATGGGTCGAAAGAACTAAAAATGGTCAAAAATCATGGGTTATAGCACATGAAATCGTGAACTTTAGCTTCCTGGAAACTATTTGCCAATGGGTAGAAACAACTAAAAATCTCTAAAAATCATGGGTTATAGCTCACGAGATCATGAATTTTAGCCTTCGCAAAATTATTTGCCAATGAATCAAAATAACAAAAAATTCCCTAAAATCATAGGTTAGCTCATGAAATCGTGAAATTTGGACTCCGCTAAATTATTTACCAATGGTTCGAAATGACCAAAAAGGACAAATATTCATAGGTTATAGCTTATAAATTCATGAATTTTGGCCTACACTGAATTATTTACCTTTGAGTCGAAATGACTAAAAATGGCTAAAAATTGTGGGTTATAGCTTAAGAAATCGTCAATTTTGGCCTCCACGAAGTTATTTGCCACAGGGTTGGAACAATTAAAAATGGCCAAGAAATGTAGGTTATAGCTCATGAAATTGTGATTTTCGATCTCTCCAAAATTATTTGACAACAGGACAAAATGACTAATAATGGACAAAAAAACATGGGTTACAGCTCACGTAAATGTGAATTTTAGCCTCTGCGAAACTATTTGTCAACGGCTTGAAATGATTAAAAATATCATAAATTGTGGGGTTATAGCTCACGAAATTGTGAATTTAGCATTTGCAAATCTATTTGCTAATGGATCAATATGACTGAAACGGCCAAAAATCATGGGTTATAGCTCACGAAATTATGAATTTAGGTGTCCGCGGTATTATTTGAGGTCAAAATGAAAAAAATTTGTGGGTTATACACCATGAAATCATAAAGTTTTACCTCCATGATGATATTTACAAATGGGTCAAAATGACTAAAAATCGCCAAATATCATGGGTTATATCTCATCGAATTGTGAATTTTGGTCTCCATGAATTTATTTCCTAATTTGTCGAAATAACTAAAAATTGCTAAAAAATCATGGGCTATAGGTCATGAAATAGTAAATTTTGTCTCCAAATATTTATTTACCAATGGGTCGATATGACTAAAAAAAGCTAAAAATAGTGGGTTATAGTTTATGAAATCGTGAAGTTTGGACTATAGAAAATTATTAACCAATAGTTAGAAATGACTAAAAATGTCCAACAATCGTGGGTTATATCTCACGAAATTGTGAATTTTGGCCTCCGCACAATTTTTTGCTAACTGAAATGACCAAAAATCTTGGGTTAGCTCATAAAATCATAAATTTTAGCGTTTGCAAAATTATTTTCTAAATGGCCAAAAATCACAGGTTATTGCTCAGGAAATCATCAAGATTAGATTGAAAAAAATTATTTTCCAAGGGTTCGAAACAACTAAAAATGTCTAATAAGAGTGGGTTATAACTCATGAAATCATAAAATTTAACCTCTGCAAAATTATTTGCTAACGGGTCAAAACGAATAAAAATAGCCAAAATCATTGGTAGCTCACAAAATCATGAATTTTAGCCTTCGCAAATTATTTGCTAATGCGATAAAACAAATAAAAATTGCCAATGGCTAGAATGAATTAAAATGGCCAGAAACTGAAGGTAACACATGAAATTACCAATGGGTAGAAAGAATTTTGGTAATTTTTATTTATTTCACTGCATTACTGAATAATTTTGCAGAGTCAAGAATTCATGATTTTATGAGCTATATACCCATGATTTTTCATCATTTTCATTATTTCCACCAATTGGCAAATAATTTTGCGGTGTCTAAAATTCATGATTTTATGAGCTACAAGCCATAACTTTTGGTCATTTTTAGTCATTCTAACATATTGAAAAATAATTTTACTGAGGCCAAATTTCAATATTTCATGGGCAACAACTCACGAGTTTTGGCCAATTTTATTTGTTTCATTCCATTGGCAAATAATTTCGTAGAGTCTAAAAATCACGATTTCATGAGCTATTACCCATGATTTTTGACAATTTTTAGTAATTTCTACCCATTGACAAATAATTTTGTGGCGACCAAAATTCACGATTTCATGAGCTATAACCCTTAATTTTTGGCTATTTTTCTTTGTTTCATCCCACTAGCAAATAATTTCTTGGAGTCTAAAATTCACGACTTCATGAGTTATTAGCCATGATTTTTGCCGTTTCCAGTCATTTCTTCCTATTGACAAATAGTTTTGTGGAGTCCAAACTTTCCGATTCATGAGCAATAATTCACAATTTTAGGACATTTTCACTTGTTTCTACCCATTGACAAATATATTCGTGATGTCTTATTACGAGTTTATTAGCTATAACCACAATATTTTGCAAATTTTAGTCATTTCGACTTACTGGCAAATTACTTCTCTATGCCAAAATTCATGATTCATGAGCTATAACCCACGATCTTTAGCCATTTCAATCCATAAGCACATAATTTAGGGCATGCTAAAATTCATGGTTTCGGGAACTATAACTTATGATTTTTGGCCATTTTTATTTGTTTCGACCCATTGACAAGTAATTTCAATGAGCCTAAAATTTATGATTTCATGAGTTATTACTCATTATTTTTTATGATTTTTAGTCATTTCTATCCATTTGTAAATAAGTTTTCGTAGTCTAAAATTCATGATTAATAAGCTATAATCAATGATTTTTGGCCACTTTTAGTTGTTTCTACCCTCTTGGATATAATTTCTAGGAATCCAAAATTCACGATTTCAAGAGCTATTACCCATAGCTTTTGGATATTTTTAATCATTCTGACATTTTTGCAAATAATTCCGCGAAGTCTAGAATTCATGATTTCATGAGCTCTTATCCATGAATTTGGATCATTTTAGTAATTTCGACCAATTGGCAAATAATTTCAAGAAGTCTAAAATTCATGATTTCATGAGCTATAACTAATGATTTTTAATTATTTTAGTCATTCTGACATATTAGAAAATAGTTTTGTGGAGGCTAAAATTCTTGATTTCATGAGCTATAACCCATGATTTTTTTATATTTTTATTTGTTTGCACCCCTTGAAGAAAAATTTCACGGAGTCTAAAATTCATGATGTCATGAGCTATTACCCATAATGTTTAGCTATTTTTAATTATTTCTACACACTGACAAATAATTTCACTGCCAAAATTCACGATTAATAAGCTGTAACCCTCAATTTTTGGTCAATTTTCAACACATTGGCATATAATTTCTTGGAGGCCAGAATTGATGATTTCATGAGCTATGACCCATGAATTTTGGCCATTCTTATTCATTTCATCCCATTAGCAAAATTTTTCATGAGTCTAAAATTCATGATTTAATGTGCAATTACCCATGATTTTTGATCACTTCAGTCATTTCAACCAATTCGAAAATTATTTTATGGAGTCCAAAAATCGTGATTTTGTGAGCTATAATCCAAGATTTTTTTTACCATTTTTAATCATTCTGACACATTGGAAAAAATTTGCCGAGGCCAAAAATCATGATTTCATAAGCTGTAATCCACAAATTTTGGCCCTTTTTTTCAATTCATTCCATTAGCAAATAATTTCACAAAGTCAAGAATTTACAATTTCATGAGTTATTGCCTACGACTTCTGGCCATTTTTAATCGTTTCTACCAATGGGCAAATAATTTCACGGTGTCCAAAATTCATGATTAATATGTTATGGCCCACGAGTTTTGGCTAATTTTAGACATTTTTATCTTTTGGCATATAATTTCGCAATGCCTTTTTACTATTTTTAGTCATTTTCATCCATTGGCAAATAAATTCGTGGATACCAAATTCACGACTACATGAGACAAAGCCCACGACTTTTTGATATTTTTAGTTTTTTCAACCTATGGAAAATAATTCTATGGAGTCTAAAATTCATAATTTCATGAGCTATGATTCATGATTTTTTGTTATCTTTAGTCATTTTGACTTATGGGTAAATTATTTTGCAGAGGCTAAAATACATGTTATTATGAGCTGTAACCCAAGATTTTTACCTATTTTTAATCATCTTGACCTATTGGCAAGTAATTACATAAAAGCTAATATTTATTATTTAAGGAGCTATAAACAACAATTTTTTGCCATTCTTATTTATTTTAACCCATTGGCAAATAATTTTGCGGTTGAAAATTCACAATTTCATGAGCTATGCCTACGAATTTTTATTCATTCCATCTCATTGCCAAATAATTTTACTGAGCCTATAACTCACGATTTCGTGAGCTATTACCATCAGTTGTTTACCAAAGTCTACAACTCACAATTTCATGAGCTATAACCCTTGATTTATCTTCATTTTTAGTCATTTTGACATATTAGAAAATAATTTCACGTTGGGTAAAATTAATGATTTCACGAGCGATGATCCAAGATTTTGGTTGTTTTTAGTTATTTCTACCCAATGACAAATAATTTTGTGAGAGTTTGAAAGTCTCGACTAATGAGCTATGATCCATGATTTTTAGCTATTTTTAATTATTCCAACTTGCTGGCAATCAATTTCGTGAATGCCAAAATTTATGATTTTATGAGCTATATAAGCAACAATTTTTTGTCATTTTTATTAGTTTCAATTCATTGGCAAATTATTTCGTAAGGTCTAAAATTCAAGATTTCATAAGCAATTATCCACGATTTTTTGTCATTTTTAGTCGTTTCTACCCATCGGCAAATAATTTCACAAAGTCTGATATTTATTATTAATAAGCTATATCCCACAAGTTTTCACCATTTCTATTTTTTATCCCGTTGGCGAATAATTTCATGGAGTCTAAAATTCATAATTTCATGGGGTATTACTCATAACTTTTGGTAATTTTTAGTTTTTTCTACCCATTGAGAAATGATTTTATGGAGCCCAAAATTCATAATTTTATGAGCTATAACCCACAATTCTTGGCCATTTTTATTCGTTTCATCCCACTAGCAAATAATTTCTTAGAGTATAAAATTCACGATTTCATGAGCTATTACTCATGATTTTTGGCTATTTTTTGTCATTTCTACCAATTTACAAATAATTTTGTGGAGTCCAAAATTCTTCATGAGTCATGGCCCATAATTTTTGGACATTTTTACTTGTTTCTCCCCATTGATAATTTCGTGATGTCCAATATTCACGAGTTCATTAGCTATAACTCATGATTTTTTTGCCAATTTTAGTCATTTCGACCTACTAGCAAATAATTTATTGGATGCCAAAATCCATGACTTCATAGGTTATAACCCACGATTTTTGGCCTTTTTTAGTGATTTCAACCCACAAGTAAATAATTTTGCAGAGGCAAAAATTCATAATGTCATGAACTATAACTCAGGATTTTTAGCCATTTTTATTTGTTTTGACCTATTGGCAAATAATTTCGAAGAGTCTAAAATTTATGATTTTATGAACTATTATCTATGATTTTTGGCCATTTTAGTCATTTTCATTCATTTGTAAATAATTGTTCATAGTCTAAAATTCATATTCTAAAATTCATGATTAATAAGTTATAATAAAAATATTTGTAATTTTTAATTGTCTCCACACTCTTCCACATAATTTCTAGGACTCCAAAATTCACGATTTTAAGATCTATAACTCATGATTTTTGGATATTTTTAATCATTTTGACCTATTTGCAAATAATTACATGAAGTCTGAAATTCACAATTTTATGAGATATTACTCGTAAATTTTGGCCATTTTAGTCATTTAAACTAATAGGTAAATACTTTTGTGGAGACTAAATTTCATGATTTCATGACCCATAACCCAAGTTACTTTTAGTCACTCCGATGTATTAGAAAATAATTTTGCAAAACCCAAATATCATGATTTTATTAGCAATAACCCATAATTTTTATATAATTTTATTTGCATCAGCCCAATGGAGAATAATTTTGGGGAGTCCAAACTTCATGGTTTTATGATCTATTACCCAAGATTTTTAGCTATTTTTAGTTATTTCTATCCACTGGCAAATTATTCACAGCTAAAAATTCATGATTAATAAGCTATAACCGTAAAGCTTTGGTTGTTTTTAGTCATTTCAACCCATTGGCATATAATTTTTCTTGCAAACCAAAACTCATGATTTCATGAGCTATACGCGTGAATTTTAGCCATTTTTATTCGTTTCGTTACATTAGCAAAAAAATTTTGCGGAATCCATAATTCATGATTTTATGTGCAATTACCCATGAATTTTGGTCATTTCATTAGTTTTGACCAATTGGCAAAAAATTTTATAGAATCCAAAAATCACACTTTCATGAGCTATATAACCTATGATTTTTACACATTTTTAGTTATTCCAACATATTAGAAAAAAAGTTTGCGGAGGCCAAAATTCATGATTTCATGAATTGTAACCCACTATTTTTTGACATTCTAGTCATTTGTATCTTTCAGCTTATAATTTCATGGAGTCAAAAATTCACGATTTTGGCCAGTTTTAGTCATTTCGACCCATTGGCAAATAAATTCATGGATACCAGAATTTATTATTTTATGAGCTATAACCCACAATATTTTTGATATTTTTAGTATTTTCTATCTATTGAAAAATAATTTTGTGCAGTCCAAAATTGTCAGTCTCATGAGCTCTAACCCACAATTTTTTATTATTTTTAGCCATTTTGACTTTTTGGTAAATAATTTTGTGGAGACAAAAATTCATGATTTTATAGGCTATAACCCATAATTTTTTACCATTTTTAATCATTCCAGACTATTAGCAAATAATTTCACAAAGGCTAAATTTTATGATTTAATAAGCTCTAACAAATAAGTTTTCACCCTTTTTTAATTTTGACCCACCAGCAAATAATTTCATGATTTCATGAGCTATGCCCATGAATTTTGGCCATTTTTATTCTTTCCATTCCATTACTAAATAATTTCGTAGAATCTAGAATTCATAATCTTATGAGCAGTTACCACGAATTTTTGCCACAGTCTAAAATTCATCATATCATGAGCTATATAACCCTTGATTTTTGTCTTTTTAGTTATTTTGACATATTGGAAAATAATTTTGCGGAGGCCAAAATTCATGATTTCATGAGCTATGATCCATGATTTTTAGTTGTTTTTATTCATTTCTATCATTAGCAAATAACTTTGTGGGGTTCGAAGTTCTCAATCAATGGGCTATAATCCATAGTTTTTGGCCATTTTTCATTATTCCGACTTGTTGGCAATTAATTTCGTGAATGCCGAAATTTATGATTTTAGGAGCTATAAGCAATGCTTTTTTTGTCAATTTATTCGTTTCAATTCATTGGCAAATAGTTTTGTGGAGCCTAAAATTCAAGATTTCATGCATTTTTAATCACTTCTTCCTACTGGCAAATAATTTCATAGAGTTCAAAATTCACAATTAATGAGCTATAACCCATGAGTTTCCCTCATTTCTATTTGTTTTATCCCATTGGCAGATAATTTCCTAGAGTCTAAAATTCACAATTTCATGAGCTATTACCCATGATTTTTGGTATGTTTAGTCCTTTCTACCCAATAACAAATAATTTCATGGAGCCAAAATTCATGATTTCATAATCTATAACCCTTAATTTTTGGCCATTTTTATTCATTTCATCCTACAAGCAAATAGTTTCTTGGAGTATAAAACTCACGATTTCAAGAGCTGCCCATTATTTTTGGCCATTTTTGTCATTTCTACCCATTGACAAATAATTTCATGGAGTCCAAAATTAACGATTTCATGAATCATAGCCCATAATTTTTAGATATTTTTACTCATTTCTACCCATTGATAATTTCATGATGTCTAACATTCAGAATTTCATTAGCTATAACACATATTTTTTTGACAATTTTAATCATTTTGACCTACTAGTAAATAATTTATCATATGCCAAAATTCATGATTTCATGAGCTATATCACACAATTGTTTGCCTTTTATGTGATTTCAACCTATACGAAATAATTTCGCGAAGGCTAAAACTCTTGATTTCATAAGCTATAACTCATGATTTTTGGCCATATTTATTCCTTTCAACCCATTGTCAAATAACTTCAAGGAGTCTAAAATGTACGATTTCATAATTTATTACTCATATTTGTTTGCCATTTTTAGTCATTTCTATCTATTTGTAAATAATTTTTTACACTCTAAAATTCTTGATTAATACGCTATAACCAAGAAGTATTTTTTCCCATGTTAGTCGTTTCTACCCTCTTGCACAGAATTTTCACAAATCCAAACTTCACGATTTTAAGAGCTATAACCCATGATTTTTAAATTTTTTTAATCATTCCAACCTGTTTGTAAATAATTTTAGGAAGTCCAAATTCATGATTTCATGAGCTATTACTCACGAATTTTGGCCATTTTAGTCATTTCGACCAATTGGCAAATAACTTCGTGAAGTCTAAATTTCATGATTTCATGACCCATGACCCAAGTTAATTTTAGTCATTCCGACGTATTAGGAAATAATTTATTGAATACCAAATCTTATGATTTCGTGAGCTCTAACCCATAATTTTTGTATATTTTTATTTGTGTCGACTCAATGGAGAATAATTTCCAAGTTTAAAATTCATGATTTTATGAGCTATTACCCATAATTATTTAGCAATTTTTAGTCGTTTCTACCCATTAGCAAATGATTCGCAATCCAAATTCATGATTAATAAGCTATAACCCTCAACGTTTTTATTATTTTAGTCATTTCAACCCATTGGCATATAATTTTGCGTGCAAGTCAAAATTCATGATTTCATGAACTATACGCATGAATTTTAGCCATTTTTATTCATTTCATTCTATCAGCAAATAATTTCGCAGAGTCCAGAATTCATGATTTCATGTGCAATTACCTATGAATTTTGATCATTTCACTCATTTAGACCAATTCGGAAAAAATTTTATGGAGTCCCAAAAATCACGATTTCATGAGCCATAGCCTATGATATTTAGCCATTTTTAGTCATTCCGACATATTAGAAAAAAGTTTTGGGGGGGGCAAAATTTAAGATTTCATAAATGGTAACCGATGATTTTTTCTAACTTCTTGCATATAATTTCACAAAGTCAAATTTTCATGATTTTTGGTCATTTTTTGTCATTTTGACCAACTAGAAAATATATTTGTGGATACCAGAATTCATGATTTTAGGAGGCATAACCCACAATTTTGACATTTTTAATCTTTTCTACCTATTGAAAAATAATTTTGTAGAGTCCAAAATTCACAATCTCATGAGCTATAACCCACAATTTTTTATTATATTTAGCCATTTCGACTTATTGGCAAATAATTTTGCGGAGGTCAAAATTCATGATTTTATGAGCTATAACCCACAATTTTTGACCATTTGTAATTATTCCAAACTATTGGCAAATAATTTCACAAATGCTAAAATTTATGATTTTATGAGCTATAACAAATGATTTTTTACCATTTTTATTTATTTTGACCCATCGGCAAATAATTGCTTGGAGACCAAACTTCATGATTTCGAGAGCTATGCCCACGAATTTTGGCCATTTTTATTCATTCCATCCTATTGCTAAATAATTTCATAGAGTCTATAATTGCTAAATAATTTCACAGAGTCCGTAATTCACGATTTCATGAGCTATTACCATGATTTTTTAACAAAGTCTAAAATTCACAATTTTATGAGCTATATAACACTTGATTTTTATCATTTTTAGTCATTCCAACATATTGGAAAATAATTTCACAGAGGTCAAAATTTATCATTTTTGGTTTGTTATTTCTACCCATCGGCAAATAATTTTAAGGAGTCTGAAATTCATGATTAATGAGCTATGATCCATGTTTATTGGTCATTTTTACTTATTCTGGCCTGTTGGCAAATAATTTCGTGGATACCAAAATTTATGATTTTATGAGCTATAGGCAACGATTTTACCATTTTTATTCGTTTCGACTCATTGGCAAATAATTTTACAGAGTTCAAAATTCATGATTTCATGAGCTATTATCCATGATTTTTGGCCGCTTATAATCGTTTCTACCCATTGGTAAATAATTTCGCAATGTTCGAAATTCACTATTAATGAGCTGTAATCCATGATTTTGGGCCGTTTCCATTGACATAGAATTTTGTGAAGTCCAAAATTCATTTTTTTAGCTACGTTGACAAATTTTGACCATTTTTACTCGTTTCATCCTATTGGCAAATAATTTCACAATGTCCAGAATTCACGATTTCATGAGCTATTATCCACAAATTTTGGATATTTAGTCATTTCGGCCAATTGGTAAATAATTTCGCGGAGTGAAAATTTTATGATTTCCTATGCTATAATCCTCGATTTTTAGTCATTCCGACAAATTGGTAAATAATTTTGTGGAGGCCAAAATTCATGATTTCATCAGCTATGATCCATAATTTTTGACCGTTTTTGCCGTTTCTACTCATAGCAAATAATTTTGTGAAGTCTGAAATTCATGATTATAATGCTATGATCCATGATCTTTGGCTATTTTTAATTATTCTGACTTATTAGCAAATAATTTTGCGGAGGCTAAAATTTATGATTTTATGAGCTATGACCAGCGGTTATTGGCCATTTTAATCCGTTTTGACCCAATCGTAAATAATTTCACGGAGTCTAAAGTTCATGATTTCATGAGCTACAACCCACAAAATTTGGTCATTTTTAGTCGGTATTACCAAGTGGGAAATAATTTTACAGAATCTAAAATTCATGATTAACGAGCTACAACCCACTATTTTTTGCTATTTTAAGTCATTTCAACCCATTGACGTATAATTTTACGGAGTCTAAATTTTATGATTTCATGCGCTATAATCCATGAATTTTGACTATTTTTATTCTTTTCATCCTATTGGTAAATAATTTCACAGAGTCCCAAGTTCACGATTATAGAAGTTATTACCCACGAATTTTGGCCACTTTAGTCGTTTTGACCAATATGCAAATAATTTCACGAATCTAAAATTCACGATTTGATGAACTATAACTCACGCTTTCTTGCCATTTTTTGTCATTCTGACATATTAGAAAATAATTTTGCGGAGGTAAATGTTTTTGTTTTTATGAGCCATACCCACGAATTTTAGCCATTTTTATTTGTTTCATCCCATTGGCAAATAACTTCGTGATATTTTTGATTTCATGCGCTATAACCCACGATTTTCTGCCATTTTTAGTCATTTCTACCTGTTGGCAAAGAATTTCACAAAGTCTGAAATTCACGATTTCATGAGCTATAACCCACGATAATGGACAAAAATCATGGATGTTAGCTCACAAATCGTGAACTTTGAAGTCCGCTTAATTTTTTTCCATTTGGCAGAAATGAACAAAATTAAACAAAATTCGTAGATTATAACTTATAAAACTGTGAATTTTGAACTCCTGATAGTTTTCACTATTATGCAAAAACAATCAAAATCAAATAAAAATCGTGGGTTATAGCTCATAAAAGTCATGAATGTTTAACTTCATTTAGTTATTTGTTATTTGATCGAATTGATGGAGAATATACTAAAACTGTAGGTTATAGCTCATGAATTTATGAATTTTAAACTCATAAAATAAGTGAAAATAGACAAAATTCATGAACTATAGCTTATGAAGTTGTAAAGTTTAAACTCCACGTAATTATTTGTCATCTGATTGAAACAATCAAAATTGAACAAAAATCATGAGTTAATAGCTCATGATAACACTAACTTTGAACTTCACAAAAGAATTTGTCATTAGGTTGAAACGGGCAAAAATGGACAAAAAATCAAGGACCATAGCTCATGGATTCGTGAAGTTTAAAGTCCACATAATTTTTAGCCATTTGGTGGTAACGAAGAAAAATGGACAAATCCATGGATTATAACTTATAAAATCGAGAATTTTGAACTTCGGATAGTTTTTGCTATTAGGCTAAATCGAAAAAAGAATCGCGGGTTATAGCTCATAGTAATCATGAATTTTTAACTTCATTTAGTTATTTCATATTTGGTCGAATTAGGCAAAAATATACTAAAATTGTGAGTTATAGCTCATGAATTCGTGAATTTTGAACTCATAAAACAAGTAAAAAATGGACAAAAATCATGAACTATAGCGCGTGAAATCGTAAATTTCGAACTTCGGATAATTAATGTCCATTTGGTCGAAACAAACAAAATTGAACAAAAATTGTGGGTTAGCTTATGAAAGTATGAATTTTGAACTCTGCAAAATTATTCGCCATTAGGTTAAAATGAGTGAAAATAGACAAAAATAAAAGATTATAGCTGATGAAATTATGAATTTTAAAGTCAACATAATTTTTTATTATTTGGTGGGAAAAAAAAAGGAAAAAAAATCATAGATTATAAATTATAAAATTGCAAATTTTGAACTCCGGATAATTTTTGCCATTAGGTTTAAACAATCAAAATTGAACAGAACAAAGTGAGTTATAGCTCATGAAAATCATAAATTTCATTTAATTATTTTCTATTTGGTCGAATTGAGCAAGAATGGACCGAAATTTTGGGTTATAGCTCATAAAATTATTAATTTTAAACTCATAAAACAAGAGAAAATGGACAAAAGTCGGAGTTATAGCTCATGAAATCGTGAATTTTAGACTCCGCTTAACTTTTTGCCATTTGATCGAAACAATCAAAATATAATAAAAATCATAGGTTATAACTCATAAAAATTGTGAATTTAAAACTTCATTTAATTATTTACTATTAGGTCAAAATGAACAAAAATAAACAAAAACCATAGGCTACTATAAAAAATTTCATAAATTTTTGAGCTATAATTTTCATGTTTTTGTATGGATCCAGGCAATGTAGTGAATGAAAAGACTAAAGAATAGTCTCTTCTTTCGCTGTCTCAGTATCATGAATCCCTGAATTGAATAATGTTTGCATTAATGTCATTAATGCGTATCAAATTGCATTCAAGACTAAAGAATATTCTCCTTTCACTGTCTCAGTATCATGAGTCCCTGAATTGAATAATATTTGCACTAATGCGTATCAAATTGCATTCAATATGACCTTGCACGCTCGATCATTATAAATTCATGATTTCCTTATTTCAACGAGCCTGAGAACCAAGTTAGGGGTTTTCCAACTGTACAGAGGAAATTATCTCAACCAGATGACCTTCACCAGATGTTTCGCAAAGTTTCGCTGGCATAGCCGCATAATAAACATCATTGTGGCTTTTCTTTTCTTTTCTTTTCTTTTGCAAAATGCAATGTTGTCAGCAGAGAGGCACAAACATATCATAAAGCAACACGGGATATCACTGGCAGTAACAAATTTGATGTTTTGTTAAACAATCTACCTTATTTAACCAACAACACACAAGAACAGCAGCAAAATGTACTTAAAAGAAACTTTAAAAGTATCACAAAAACCTCCAAAGCATGGAAAGAAGATAATAATCTACGATCTTGCTGTACATTTTCATCAAAACAGATCAGCAGCAAATGGGTATCTGAAACATTACAAAGCTCAGCAACATGTAAAACCTCATCTCCTTTAACCTTAACAACCTAAGCTATTTCCATCCTTTGATTCTCATAGATGAACGTTTGAATTCTATCTCCATTAAGATGTCAAACTCACTGTTGTGGTGCTGAACCTTGTGGTAGTGGCGGTGGAGGCGGTGGTGGAAGCCCCATATTTGCACCTCCGAGTCCCATCCCAGGACCTCGCCCATCCATCATTCCAGGCTGCAATCAGAATAGACTCAATGGCGTTAAGATATGGAAGTAGACAAATTACATATGAAACAAATACGATACGATTCATATGAAAAAGGGTTTGCAGGAAACTACTATAAACTATTTTTATTAGAGAAAACTACTTCAAACTTTGAAATCAGTAGAAAACTCTTAATGGCGTTAAGACACAGTTCAAGGAAATTGCTCATGGTCATTTTCTCTAATAAAATAGGGGGTTATTCCACAAAACTACCATAAACAATTTTATTAGAGAAAAGTACTGCAAACTTCAATCAGCAGAAAATACCACATGCTATACAAGTAGTTTTATGATATACATGCAAAATTCCATGGTAGTTCATAACTATATATCACATAATATAAAATTTATGGTAGTTCAACGATTTTATCTGAAAATTTATGGTACCTTTAAAAAGCATAATAAAAAATCAAGGTGTTTATTTCATGTTTAGTTTCTAAAAAGTTTGTGGTATTTTCTGCTGATGTGAAAGTATATGACATTTCTCTCAAAGAAGTACAGTTTATGCCATTTTTGTGCAAAACGTATAATAATTCATGACTATTTTATGAAATTTACCTTATAATAATTTAGCCTGTTTTCCTGTAAAATGTTCGTGCTAGTTTCACGAAATTTATCGAAAAAAAACATTTTAAGCAGAGAAGGAACTACATACTTGGAAGGTGTTTAATCCTGGAATCTGCGACATTTGCCCACCTTGAGGCGGCCGATTAAACATGCCACCCATCGGAAAACTTTGTACACCACCTGCACCCGGTGCACCCTGAATATTTGTCAAGTTATTTGGAAACCCCGCAACATTAGGTGGAAGGTTACTAGAGGAAGGAGGGCCAGAATGCATCTGATTAAGACCCATCATATGCCCTTGTGGCATTGGAGATATCAATTGATTTGATGAACCCTGCATTGCCTGGAGATTAATGTAAGTTCATTAATTTCTTCGGACTTCAACAGAATAGTGATCAGTAACATGTGTATGATCGCTTATGAATATGAGAAAAGTGAATGGACGAGTAAAACTCCTTAAAACTTGTAAAACATCAAAACAATATTTAGATGAGATCAAAGTTACAGGGGCATGAAGGGAGAAGGAAAAAAAAAAGAGTGATAAAATTTCTTTACAGAATTGCGATTTCAACAATAATCCTGCATTCTGAAGAGATAGTTCATATTTTATGGATTTTGCCTCGGTTTTCAGTAAAATGCGGCTTGACATTTAACACTTTCTAAAAACAAATAAAGAAGGAAAATACTTTTACAAAAACATATACCTTTCAACCCATCTTAAACAGCTGATGCTTTATTTAATTTTTAATTAGTAATTTGTGATATTACTTCCTAATTTTTATGTATTGATATTAGATGAATAGATCCAAAAAACTGCCAGCACCAAAAATGTTAAATTTTAGATCTTGGCTTCCTTCCCTTAAAAAATTAGGACTCAAGCCTACAGGCTTTCCTCAAGGTAAAGAAACATACATGTAAATGAATTAGATCAAAATATAAAAAAATTCACATACATAGCATCTTTCTGCATGATCTTTCCCAAAATAAACTATTGTAAACTATCTGATTTTAACTTCGTATTCTTAAATATTATGACCAATTGTTTAGCCCCCCAACTACTGTCCATCTTTCCTATTCCTTTTCTTCTCCTTCTGTTATCTTGTTTTTCTTACTATACCCACAGATCACGTTTCACAGAAGTACAAGTGATGTGACATAGAATTACCATTGGATTTTGCATAGACATGGGCATGGATCCAGGTATTGAGGAAGGCACAGAACCAGGCATGCCAAGTGGCTGAACTTGAGGCGGTTGACCAGGAGGAGGGCGCGGCATATGAGGATGTGGAAGAAGCTGTAAATGTGGTGGAGGCTGCATCTGGTTCATATTTGAAGGTGGTAGAGGAAGTTGGACCACTTGTTGCGGAAATGAAGGTGGTTGCTGCTGCTGTTGATGTTGCTGAGGTTGGTATTGCTGATAAGCTTGCTGCTGTCCAGATGCCAGAAGAGATGGATGAGGTCCAGGTGGAAGAGGAGGTGCTCCAGGAGGTAGAAGACCCGGAATAGCTGGCCTCTGTTCTCCCTGATCAGAACCATCCAGCGATTGAGCAGATAATGGCATGGCAACTCCAATTCCAGGAATAGTTCCCTCATTTCGAGACAATCCAGGAGCAAAAGGTCCTGGAGTTGGTGGAGGTTCTGGTACTGGGAATCCACTCATCATACGACCAGAGAAAAGATTCTGGTCTCCATAACCTGGAAAACTTAGTAAAGATACGTAAGATAAGAAAATATTACATGAGAAGACCGAAGGTAGGGGAAAAAAAAAATGGAAGAACCTTGATTGTAACCAACACTGTATCTGTCACGAGCTGTATCTCCAGGTCTGTTTCTGCACCAAAACTTGGTAGTGTGATCATTGCTACCGCTGCATAAGACATATAATGTTTGCTAAATCAATAGATTTGATTCAGAAACTCCGTAATCCGTAGCCATTTTTAGTTCAATATTACTGTAACTATCGTGTGGAAGGAAACTATTTGGTGAACCAAGGAAACAAGTATATGATCAAAGTATAACTGGCAGCTACATCCAGTTTTCATTAAGCATGTGAATTCCATTAAATGAAAAAAAGGTCAACAGGTATTTCTTTACCAAAGTAATGCAACATAAAGGTAAATGGTAGAGTGACTTCAAACTTATCAATAAACATAATGAAGAGCATAAAGAAAAACTAAGAAAGAGGCAAAACCAAAACTAAGAAATAATTCCCATGGAGAGTCTACTATTGACAATGGTTGCAAAGATTGTGAAAGACAGTGATATACAGAACCGACATAACTATAATAGCTTATAGCAATCAAAGGAATGCCAAAGGACAATGATTATATAAACAGCTAGTATCACGCTCATAAATATGATGAGGGGCATATGATCTGTCCTAATAAGCTAATTCATTATGATACACTAACACAAGTCGAACTAGACAACAGTAGACAACATATTCATTGCACTTCTGCCATTTGATTTCTACTTAGCATGGGCAAAAGTCAAATAACTTGTGGCATTCCAACCACAAGTCAAATCTGAGAACAGTAGGCAACACATTCATTGCACTTCTCAGTACCATGCCAAAAAACAAATTTTCAATTGCTCAAACACTACAGCAAGTACTTTCATTTTAGTCAAGTGGGGCAGTGCTAGCTAAAATTCTAAAACCAAAAGCACTATTTGCTACAAGGATGGTTGATGCACCTTTAAAAAAACTTTGTTTAGAGCTTATAGAACAAATTAAAAACTAATTCAAAAAAGAAGAAATCAATAAAATAAGTACGCGTACGTCATGGGCTATATAGCACATGATTTGTGTCCATGTTTGACTCTTCAATACAATGACAACTGAGTTTGCATCCTTAAAAATTCGCAATTTTCATGGGTTAAAACCTATGATTGTCATCTATTTTTGTTCATGTCGACCCCATAGCAATCAAGTAAGCATACTTCAAATTTACAAATTTCAAGGGGCTATAGCCCACGATTTTTGTCTGTTTTTTGTTCGTTTTAATCAATAGCAATTAAGTACACATACTTCAAAATTCGTGATTCTATGCACGCCCACGATTGTGTCTAGATCTATTTAGTTCAACCCAATGCTAATTAAGTACGCATAATTCAAAATTCATGATCTTCACAGATCATCCATATTTCTTTATACATTTTTATTTGTTTTGACCCAATAGCAATTAAGGATTCGTACTTTAAAATTTACAATTTTCAAGAGCTATAACCCACAATTTTTTTCTTTTCAACCCGATTGTAATTAAATTGTCGTAACTCAAAATTTGTAATTTTCATGGGCTAAAGCTATCCATTTTTTGTTCATTTCGACCTAACGGCAATTTAGTATGCATACTTCAAATTTGGTTCTGATCTAATGGCATTTAAGTATGAATAATTAAAAAAAGACAATCCATGATTTTTATTCATTTTTTGTTCATCGCGATCCAATGCAAATCAACTGCACACTTCAAAATTCATGATTTTCATGAGCTATGACACAAGATTTTTGTTTATTTGTGTTCCTGTCAACATCATGACATTTAAGCACGCAAATTCACGATTTTCATATGCTATATAGCCCATGATTTTTGTGAATTTTTTCGCTTCGACCCATGGCAATTACATATGCGTACTTCAAAATTAGAAATTGACATAGGCTAAATAACTCACACTTTTTGCCCATATTCAAGATTCGTAATTTTCATCTACTATAGCTCATGACTTTTCAATGCCAGAGGAATTAATTGTGCGAACTTCAATATGCGCAATTTTCATAGGCTATATAACCCACAATATTTGTCCATTATCATTCATTTGACCTAATAGCAAAGAAGCACGCATATTGCAAAATTCATAATTTTCATCATCTATAGTTCATGATTTGTCTATTTTTGTTCATTTCAACACCATAGGAATTAATTGTGTGAACTTCAAAATTCACAATTTTTTCCATTATTAATCATTCGATCCAATGATAATTAATTATGACTACTTCAAAATTCGCTATTTTGATACGTTATAACCACGATTTTTGAACTTTTTTTGTTCCGTCCAAATATTAAGTAATAATACGTACTTCAAAACTTGTGATTTCATGAGCTATAGCCTACAGTTTTTATCAACTCATTTTTTCAACCAAATGACAAGTATGCATACTTCAAAATTCTCGAACTTCAATATTCGCGAATTTCATGGGCTAACACGCGATTTTTGTCTATTGTCATTCATTCGACACAATGGCACTTAATTATGAGTACCTCAAAATTTGCGATTTTGATAGGTTATAGCCCTTGATTTTGGCAATTTTGCACGTTTCATCCCAGTAACAAGAAATAATACGTACTTTCAAATCCGCGAATTAAATGAACTATAACCCATGTTTTTTTTAATTTTCGCTTTTCATCCAAATGGCAAATACATATGCATACTTTCAAAATAAGTGTTTTTCATGGTTTCGTCCACAACCTTTGTCCATCTTTTTATTTTCAACTCGATAGTAATTAATTGTGCTAACTTCAATTTTCACAATTTTTATGAACTATCACCCATGATTTTTGTCTATTATCATTCATTCAACACAATGGCAATTAATTATGAGTACCTCAAAATTCATCAAATTTTGATGGATTTTAACTCATGATTTCACAATTTTTTATCATTTCATCTTAATAAAGTAATAATACGTACTTCAAAATTCGCGTATTCAATGAGCTATATAACCTACGATTTTTGTCAATTTGATTTTCAACTAGATGACATAAATATGCATACGTCCCAAATTAGTGATTTCTATGGTTTATAGTTCATGATTTTTGTTCATTTTTGTTAGCTTCGCAATAGCAATTAGTTGTGTGAACTTCAATTTTCGTGATTTTCATAGGCTATATCTCATGATTTTTGTTCATTATTATTCATTCGACCCAATGACAATTAATTATGAGCACTTATAAATTTTACAAATTTCATAAGGTATAACCGATAATTTTAATTATTTTTGTTTATTTTTTCCCAATGCCAGGTAATAATACGATTCTTGAAAATTTATAATTTTCATGAGCTATATAACCCATAGTTTTTATCAATTTTTAATTTTGACCAAATGGAAAATAAGTATGTGTACTTCAAGATTCGTGATTTATATGAGCTATTGTCCATGATTTTTGTACATTTCGAAGCCAAAACAATTAATTGTGTGAACTACAATATTCAAAATTTTCATAGCCTATTAACACGATTTTTGACAATTATCATTCTTTGAACCCAATGACAATTGATTATGACTACTTCAAAATTTGCAATTTTGATGGGTTATAACTGATAATTTTGACAATTTATGTTCGTTTTATCCCAATAAGATGTAACAATATGTTCTTCAACGCTCACGATTTTCATTAGCTATAACCTTACTTTTTCTCCAAAAAATTTTTGACCAAATGGCAAGTACACGTACTTTAAAAAAAACATGGTGTATTTCAAAATTCGCAAACCTCAATATTCATCATTTTCATTCATTCATTCAACACAATGGAATTAATTATGAGTACTTTAAAATTTGCGATTTTGATAAGTTATAACCCATGATTTTGACAGTTTTGTACAGTTGGTTTGAATGACATGTAATAAAACATACTTCCAACTTTGTGAATTTAATGAACTATAACCCACGATTTTTGTCAATTATGGTGTGAACGTATTAAAGTTATATTAAACCTTGCATTTTGGGTGTGCTTCTTTCATTTCTAGAAGTTATATTTAAAGTTTCTTATATTATATAGTCTAATTATGTAATAATTTCATCGAAATTAGATGAATCGTAAGGCTTATATTTGATAATGGTGTAGAATCTCAAATCAAATATACTAGAAAGCAGAAGCGTCTTTTAGCAATTTACCAATTTAACATTATGCTGTAAATTTTAGCTTTTTTGTGCAACTGTATGTTTTTTTATCCTCCACTCTCCAGTTATTACTTGTCGATGAATAAAGCTGTCGTTATTATTGTCATCCATCATTTTTAACAACCATACTAACACATCATCAAATTGATTATCAAATTTTGCTCTCATATTTCATGTCCTCAAAATTTGCGATCTTCATGCACTATGCCGCTATAGCACACGATTTTTGTCCATTTTTATATCTTCGACATAATAAAATTAAGTATGCAAACTTGGAAATTCGCGGTTTTCATGGATTATAATCCATGATTTTGTCCATTCTTGTTCATTTTGACCCAATAGGTTTTCGTGAAATATGAATGTATGATTATATTTATATATAGTCTGATTATTTATCTGTTTCATTGATACTAGATGGAGCGTCTATATTTGATAATGGTGCAGAATTTCGAAAGGAGATAAAAGTTCAAATATATTAGGAAGCAGAAGAGTCTTTATCAATTTTCCTATTTGACATTATATTGTACAATTTAGTTGTTCTTTTTGTTCATCTGCATATTTTTTGTCCTCCACGTGTTACTTGTCAATGAATGAAACAGCCATACTTTGTCTTCAATCATTTTCAACAACCAAACTATCACAATATCAGATTGACTATCAAGTTTTACTTTCATAATTCATTGTCCTATTACTCAATGACTATGATTTCTTTTGTTTTCTTTCTTTCTTATATAAGAAAAGTATGGTTCATCCATGCAGGTATTTCTTCTATAGAAAGAAGTTAGGTTCCCTCATCAGAATGACATTTTATTCCTTCCTGTCCCCGTGATGACCTTTTGTTCCTTCCTGTCCACGTCATTCAATTACTAAATTGCTAACATAGTAACATTTAATTACAGATAAATGAGAAACATTAATTTAAATGCAAAGAAGTTGAAAAAGTGACAAGTGTTAGGAGCATCATATCCTTTATAACCACTAGCAAGCAACAAAGGCCCCCTGAGTATTTCTTACCTGCAAAGTAAATAACCAACTGGATGCCAAGCAAGATCCCAGACACTACTTTCATGTGCACCAGGAATTTCAACCTGTGGAGTTTCATGCCTGTAGACAATATCATAAAACGAATTAGATGTCTTCCTGGCATATTTGCTTGTAAACAAAAAACAGTTCATCGAGGCGATAAAATGGCATGTATTGGTTCCATGCACAAGATATTAATAGATTATTTTCCTTTTGAGTTTTGACCCTAGGCAGCACTAGAATCTCAATTGATACACATGACATGATGTAATCCTAGTATTTCTAAAATTTGCATGCTAGTACACCCGAGACTTTTGCATGTGTCCCCTGCTCACATCTGTGCAACAAAGAAAAGGAGGCTGGTAGGGGTACAATTCGACTATTATTTGTCCAGATATTCGATCAAATTCGATTTAATTGTTCATTTAATATTAAATGAACACTTTTTAGTATTCGGCTTATAAATGACTAGAATTTAACTAAATGTATATTTGATTCGATTGATTATTAAATATTCGATAACATTTTACAGTTTAATCCTATAAATTAAATTTATTATAAGTATCACACATGACCCATCCAAACTTTTATTTCCAACTTGAGTGAGGGTTGGGCCCATCACTTCTTGTCCAAATGGCGTGAGATTTTATACATTAATAAATGAAGCACATGTGATTTTAGGGCCGACAATTTTTGAGTGAAACAAGGGACGGCATAAGTAATTATGGGACCCACAAATCACCCATGAAACAAGCATCTTTGATGAAAAATAAGCTGGCAGCTCGGAGGAAGCCTCACTTCATAGAAATGGGAAAGTTAACTAGGGTTTTTCTTCCCTTTTCTTTCCGCCGTGAGGTCTTTGGAATCCCTCCCCCCACCCTCTCTATCCCCCTCTCTCTCTCATCTCTCTCTTCCCGCCAAATCTCAAGATCGCCTAGGGTTTCTCTCCGCCTCTGGGAACGCCTCACCTCCTCGACTCTCTTTCTCGCTCGACACCCACCTCCTTGCCGATGTCTTCCTGCCACCGCTGATCTCTTTTGACATTTTATCTTTCAAGATCTCGCTCATGTGATCGAGCGCCACATCACGGTGAGACTTTATTATTTAGTTAGAGACTAGGGTTTTGAAGTTGGTGCAAAATCCTAGCTTTCTAATTTTTATTGTTGTTTTTGGTGTTAAATGAATATTCGTGAATATTTGTCAAATGTTGATAATAGCTGTCGAATCGAATTCAGATGGCCGTTTAGTATTCGACTTGAATATGAACTCGAATTTGAGCATGTGACAATAGACCGAATCCGAACTCGAACAGTATGTTGTTCGCTTCGATTCGATCGTTTACCACCCATAGAGGCTGGAAAGCACCAAGTATTATTTAGACATGAAAGTGTAATATGTGCGTCCAACAATATCATGATCCAGAAATAATAAGTAAATCAGTAGCCACAAGAATGCCTTGAAATCTTATGTTTTGAGTCATTCCCAATTTTTACATTTCGGAAAAGTTAAATGACAGAATGGTGGAGTAAATTACAATAAATAAAAAGAGAAGGATTACCCGACAAGCCAATGAAAGATCGATCCATCATAACTCCCGCTGACAAAGTATTCTTCATGAAATGGATGCCAAGCCAAAGCTAGTAAAAAGAAAGCAACCCATCCAAGAATGTGAGTGTCTAACTACAAAACTAACACATTATGCCTGCATATGTCATGAACAAAACAGCAGAAGAACAAATGCCACATAGTTGAATTAATACTCTTATTGTGGCGAAAGATCAAGAGACCTACTTAACTTTCATTATAGTACACCTACAAAAAGAATTCTCAAAAGTTTAAACAGTTGGTAATGTAACCTTTTAAAATATTTTTAAATCATGCTTTTTCTTATGAACAATTAACAAATTAATGATGAAAAATAGAGTAGAAACATAGCTAGCTTGATAATTCTGGTCAGAGAGAAATCCCATTTATGGATCAAGATTCTAGAAATAACGTCTTCTGCTAGTTTTGCATGTAAACAAAGAATAACAGCAAGATTTCGAAAATCCAGCAAAAGCAATACGGATTTAGGGTTTCCATCAACTTTTCAGTTAAGGTCCAACCCCCTAGTCGGTTCATATTCAGTTGAAAGTAACGAACACTGACTAGGGTACAATAGTTTCTATCAGTTACGGCATGAAACTAACCAACTGGCAATCACCATACCATCTATCCTGGCAAAATGGAAAGGGCTGTATAGCATAAGAATCTATGGAAGTTTAAACATAATTTCAAACCAACTGTGGATCGGATATTATCCTTCTAAACTGGCGCTAAATTTTGGGCAAGGAAACTATGGATAAGGAGCAAGTCATAAATCCTAGAAAGTCAGTTGGTGCCAATAAGAAACTTATTTAGTCCATGCAATCACTGTGCAAATAACAAAACAGAATTAAACCTGGGAAAATCACAGGAAAAAAAAGGAAGAAAAGGCTCAAGGTGATAAGGTCATTGCAAATCCTAAAAGAACAAAAGTTTACTAACCAGTTACATCCTTTCGGTGTCCACGAAATGATTCAAGCTCTTTCATCGATCTGATGTCGTAAAGCTGAAAATAATGAGAAAAAGATCATAAATAAATACGGACTTGCAGATTACATGAAGCTTACAATACCTTTCAAAATCAAAGACAAAATAACTAATATATGATTCATAACAGTCACTTCACAACATTTGGGTATTACAACTTTATCTAATTTGAAAACCTTCAGAGCATTATGGTGAACCAAGAAACAAGTGGGCAAGAAATCATAAGTCCTCAATTTATATCTGGCCCAACTCAAGACGTTTTTCTCTTTCTACTGACAATAAAGGCCTAGCTCAGTGTGTACAAATCTTCAAATAAATCATGGTAGACAAGAAAGTAACGTGCAACAGCATAAATCCAATTTTAACAGAAGATCATTATAAGCCCGCTAATCTGCCTTGGATTCATTTGAAGTTCTATGTAATTGGATATCACACTTTTAGCTTTATTTAGGAGCTCAAGTCTGATTAGGATAAGGACAATGTGTTAAATTATTTGGAGTTATCTATTAGATTAGGACATTAGATACGTTCTATTTAGAACTTAAGTTAATTTAGGACATATTCCTTGTCTTTAATTTAAAATTGAATTGGATTAGGAATCTGAATTTCAGTTAAACCATGACTGTATTTAGTCTATAGATAAGCTTTAGTCTATAGATAAGATTATCATATACTTGGAAATTAGAGTTTGACTAATGAACTATTTGTTGATTATTGAGTATTGAAATTCACTTAGAACTGAGGATTGTGTTCCCTTCATTATTTCTTCAGCTTGTATCTTCCTCAACACTCTTCAAAGGTCTCCATTATCTGGTAGACAGAGAATGGCATCAGAATCAACTCCAAGATCTAATCAACAAAGATTAGATCTGTAATCAAAATCCAACCAAATCATTGCACTTCAAATTGTTTACATGTCAGTTTAGACTGCAGTAGAAACAAAAATTAGATCTTCATCATCTTCGCACCATCAATGCCTCCACAAGAAAAAGAAACACAAGACAACCATGAACCTCTAGATGATTACTTTTGCCTATTATTATTTTTTATAGCAGCGGCAGTGGCAGCAGGAGGATTTGCGCAAATATGTAGGCAACACGGTGGGCAAGGATTGTGTATCTAGGTAGGGGTGAGCAAACGGTCAGTCAGCTCGGTTTTAATCAATTTGTACTAAACTGAACCGAACAAACAATAGGAACCAAACCGATCTAGACCGAACCGAGTATTGCGGTTTGGTTCAGTCGGTTCTTCTTCGTTGCACCAGCCACCATCTTTGACCAGCAATTGGCAACTCCGACTATAGCACGTGATAAATGGAAAAAAGATCAAAGAATAACAGATGAAGAATTTAATGAAAATGAAGATTGAAGAAAGAAAGAGGGAAATGGTCGACTGGGTGACTGGGAATTTTAAATTGGCTTGGTAAGCACCTCACGAGAAGAGAGAGGCTTAGTTTAGTATTTGAAATCCTCTCCCTATTCTTTTTTATGATCTGGAGACAGCTAGCAATGCATTGGGTTGGGCATTAAAATCGCTCACATGTGAGTGGGTCTGGTAGGGAGAGAGACAGGAACTAGGAGGATGAAGGCTTTGTTGGGAACAGTTACAAAACTTGCATACTGCTGAGAGGGTTAAAGGAAGATGAGGATATTCGGTCGGGTTGGTAATAACGGGTTGAAATATTTTCAACCAGACCGGAACTGAATAAACCAAAAAAACAGAATTGAACTGCTAAAAGTCAGGCAGTTCGGTCGGTTTTTTTGGTTCGGGTCTAAGTTTGCTCACCCCTATATCTAGGTAAGCAATGAAGAAAGTCTGCAGTTTAACCAAAAAGATAATTCTTTTCATAATTTTTTTAATGATACGACAGCATGAAAAACCGAATATGGATTATCTACAATTACCGAAAGGCAATAACTAATAGTTGCTTGACATAACAAAAGATAATGTAACCTACCTTTATAATTTGATCCTTTGAAGCAGTAAGAACCCAATTACCATTTTGATTCCATTTGACAGAAAGAACCATGTTTTTATGCCCGTGGCTGTCAATAAAATGTTTCAGACCTGTTAAAATATTTACACAACAAGATATGCAACTGAAGGAACTGTACTCACAATGAACATAGCTCTTTCCCTGATTTTGCATCCCAGAGTTTCACAAGATTGTCTTTTCCACCTGCCAGACACCAAAGGCAATGTTAGATTCCAGAATGGCAGAAAAGATAATGAAGGCAAGCAAAGTACAGAAGGGAACCTGACACCAGTAATGACTTTGTCGGGTGCCAATCAACACTCTTGACATCCCAACCATGGCCTGTCTGAGTTCAAGGCATAAATAAAGGAATCTTAGGATATCTTATACAAGCCATAGTCATATAGTTGGTCATCCAATCCACTTGAACATAAAACCATGATTATGGGTTATGGCTTTGCATGAAACTAAATTCTCAAGCAAGTGGAAAATAATGCCAAAAATGCAACGGAAACTTAAATCTCATTGTATTTGGAACTACAACATCCAAAACAAAATCAACATAAAAGTACAATCTCTGGATAAAGCTTGTGAATGAGGATGGTATTTCACATCCTTGACACGGCAAGAGAAAAGATCTACAACTGCAACAACAATGTTTTTGGGTGCAAAATAACAGTAGCATATGCTTACTCCATGTTATATTCAAAAAGGAAATGAAAGAAAGCAAGAAAAGAGATAAGGGGGTGTTTGGTTGCTTTCCTTCACTTTCCTATCCCCACTTTCCTTTACTTTTTTATGTTTCCATCACTTTCCACCCTTATAAATATCCCACACCAACCAATAATATG
>JBAKGM010000233.1:721341-733451 GCA_037177215.1 Asparagus racemosus | reverse complement strand
CTAGATGGGCAGTCTTGGTATTGCCTAGGCGCTAGGCGCTTGGTAGGCGGCCAACGTACTGCCTAGGCCTAGGCGTATGCCTAGGCGGGCTAAGCGGAGGCTTTTTAAAACATTGGTTGTAAATTTGTGATTCTATTTGTGAATGTTCTCTTTTTCACTCCGTGGTTTGTTCGTACTTTACTCTTTGAATGTAATGTCCAATAGAAAGTTTATTATCACTTAACCTTCTTCAAGACTTTTTGCTAGTCAAGTGGAATTCCGTAGGATTGCCATTAGCACAAGCATATTCAGAACAATCCAACATGGTAGTTCTCTAACCAGATAAGTAGCTTTTCAAGGATTCAGGGCTAAGCCCTCACCATGTTCATAATCTTTTCAAGAATAAACACAATTTAAAATTGGATGACAGTCCTTAAGTACTGGCAGGTCTCACATGGATGCATGTGCTCCATATATGACGATGTTCTGATAGCGCAAGGCTAGGAGTACATGACTATAGCATGATGACAATGGTATAAAGACAAAATTTTGTGACCCGTCATTCTCAGAATCTGACAGTATTATTTCACACCAATTTAATGAAAAAGGTCATATAACTACTTGAAAATCATCAATCCAAAAGTGAACAGATACTATAAATTTAGAAGTTCACATAAAACTTCTGTTCGAAGCATCCGTCTGCATCTGTCTCTCTAAAAAGTGCAAAAGCCCATGGAAGGTGGAAGGCTCATTAATAGTAAATAACTAAATAAGCAATAATAGAAACTTGCAGTACCATCAGCTATATTCTTCTCCAGTGGCTAGGGGAAAACCTTCCCTCTTAAACAGTATCCCCTCTAATCTTAAAGAAAGCGCTAGGTGCCAATAGGCGCCAGACCGTCGCCTAGGCGGATTTCTCTTTTTATTTAAGTGGAGAAGGAGGTTGGAGGACCGTGGCCGAGGACGTGGAGGAGGTGTTCGTAATCGGTGGAGGTTGGAGGATGTCGGAGGAAGTGGAAGCGGCAAAGGAGGAAATCACGACCAAGATCTTAGCAATGCAGTCCGTGTAAGCAACTCTCCCATAGCCGCTCCCAAGACCTACACAAGCGGCCTAGATACCACTTAGGTTTAGGCGGGCGTGTAGGACGGCGCCTGGACCGCCTTTTTAAATACTGATCTTCTCTACAATATTTATGTCTTATAGGACATATATCGAACCATAGGCGGGAAAAAAAATAACAGATGAAATCCAACAAGAAACTATATTAGAAGACATCTTTAACATATGAAGGAAACAGTTTCCTCAGCATGTAGTTTATAGGGGCCATATCAGGGCAATAAACAGAATCACAACGCAAACGCTAGTAACCATATTGCTTAATCACCGTGTTCACTAACTGCTAATACTCTGGATATGCTTGGGACACAAGACAGCCCCACTCTGATTCTCCTACTGTTATACAAAAAGAGGGAAAAAGGATGCATGTAATTCTGAGACGGGCCAATACTTTTTGTTTGAATGTTGCCTTCATCTGTACCTCGGGATTGAACGCAACTACCTATCACAACTTCATTATTTTTCTCCCTCTCAACCTTTGAAAATATAAAAATTTTGAGGTTGAAACACGTCCTTCAAGATCATGGCAATCCCCTCTCTTGTTTAAAGTTTTCTCGAAGAGAGGATGTTAATTGAATTCCCAGCTATTGGATTTCAAATTTGCTAATGCTTTCACAAAACCTTATTCCATGACCAAGCCCATTTTGATGGAAAACCTTTTTTTTCCTTTTGTGAGATATGAGTCATGATGGTGATAATGAGTCATGATGAGCAGGAATTTTTGGCTCAACATGAACTTATATCGATAAACTTGTATTGGCATATCGCACCAGGAGTTATGCGAATAACGTAGCTCCTTAGTTACAGCTTGATCAAATTAACTGTCTGACTGGAAAATTCACACCACTAATGTATCCTGCAGCTATAACCATAACAACAAAAATTGATTACAGTGATGGGGGCATGCTCTCCCAGACAGATGTCCCCACTCTCCGCCATGCACTCAAGCAAGAAATCAAATAAACTCCACAGGAACCTGAACTGTTAGCCAAAAGGAAACCAAGAGCAAGGAGCACTCCAATGGAGCAAGAGGCCACTTCTGCATAAATTCACTCTTTGAAATTATATTTCTCCTCTAAATACTTACATATGAGAATTTTTTTCTTCTCAAATTTGTCAACCTCCTGCAACTAAAGTTAATTTTAAACAAAAGTAACTGAATTTGGTCCAACCCATTGTCTAAATTGTTTAACAATCAAGGATACAAACATGATAGGTCAACATATTTCCACTTTTTTGCCAACTTCAAAGCACAGTAACAAAGTGATTAAATTTCAACTTAGGATTGTATTCTTCCTCAGTCTTGTCAGAGTATATATTGATAGAAGTGTTAAAGCAAAGCAACTAAAATTTCAACTGAGAGTAGCTGAGAATGCTCAAGAGAAGCTAGGAATAAATCTGCAACAATTACCAGTTAACGATCTTTCCTCTTGACACCTAGCGAAGTCCCAAACTTTAACAGTAGTGTCATCAGAGCAAGAACAAAATTTCAAATCTGTTCTTGAAAAACTGTTGAAAAAAATGAATTTAGAACAAATAAGATTAGAATGTCACAAAGACTATAGGAAAACACCCTCAAATTGTACCTCAAGTCACGAACAGATTCTTTGTGAGCAGGCTTCTTTGCCTTCGCATTGTTCATATTGTTTTGCCAATACCTACTCAATGATTAGACAAAAAAGTGCAATTCATGTAAAATATTATGAATTCAAAGGTTAACCAAAATGATTTAAAATACATCAGAATAAGATATAATGAGCAATCAGATACTTTATTGAACCACCATCATCACCAGTGACCATCCAATTCTCATTATGACTCCATATCATGGACCTAACTGGTTGCTCATGTGCCTGGAGCAGAAAGTAGGGCCTCATGACAAGTTCAATTTATTGAGTATAAAATTAATAGATTCAAAGAGGGGATGAATAGCAACCCAGAACCTGGAGAATCATCTCAAAGTTAAAGGACTGGCCATTCCAAAGAGTAAATTCACCACTCTGAGACCCAGTAATCAAACGCCTCCCTGTCGGTGTCCACTGTTTCCAGAAAATTAGATCATATGAATCAACATTTAATTATCTTGTAGGCATAAAATTTGTAATATTTAACCTGCTCTAATGCACTTATAATGACAAGAGCAATCCTAAATTCCGAACTACTTCACGATAGAATAATAAATTTCGAAATTGTAATTAAATCTGATTTGCAACATATAATACCATCTCCAAAACTTACATTTACATTCCTTTTTGTAGCTCCTACTTGCCAAGGTCATAAACTTTTAAAGATAAAATATTAAATAATCCTATCCTATCATTTACAGAGCATGTACCAAAATCTGGAAGACCCTCAGAAAACAGTACTTGCTCAGAATCGCAGACAACTAGTACCCCAGTCAAGGTATTAAAGCCTGCACAACCAGCCTAGAACCACTCTTCTTTATGAATACCAGCACGATGAACACAGTACGTGTATTAGACAGAGATATCTAGATAAGGTTGAAAGGTTGCCTACATCAAGAGAATGGATCCATCTGACAAATTTGTTCAGTGAATGCAAATTTCTCAAGGCATTCATGGACAAAATTCATGTGACTGAGACAACTATAAGGAAAAATGAGAAGTTTATTTAACTGATAACATCCAATTTAAAATTTTATTCACTAATTAGGCTGACAAACTACAATATAATAATAGCAACCACAACAACAACAACAAAGCCTATAAACTTAAAAAGCTGCATCTGAAGAGCAAAGTCTATGAACTTAAAGCATTGCTTGTGAAGAGCTTTTCCTTTCCTTAGTTGGAGTAGGCATTGTTTTCTACATATGCAGCAACGAAGTATATTGCAAACATGATCCAGAAAACACCACTGTATCTGCTTGCACCTGAATGATGGTCTGCCAGTTGAGAATATATCAAGAGAAGATGGGTCCCTGGATGCTGTTTGGTCGAACAGAAAAGGGATGAAGAAGGGAGTTTCAACAGGTTTGGATAACAGGGAAGAACGTGAAGCTTCCACATTAAGGCATTAACCCAAACACGAGTAGCGACTTAGTAACCATACAAGTGGATATGCTCTCGGGTAACTGAAATGCATGACCCATATATTATATTCCAATAATGGACTGAAATAAGGTCTAAGGCACATGCATTCAAATGACAGCATACCCCCACCCACAGATATGGAACTAATTTGGTATTTAATTTGTAAAATTTTCAAGAAAAAATTATCTTCGAATTCCTTCCTTCAAAAAATTGTACCAAGTAAAATTGTTAAGAATTAAGTAGTAGAAAGTCAATAATCAAAAGTATAATAGATACCAAAATTGTCGAGCCACAAAAGCATATACCATCTCATCTTTAATCATCAAACAGCAAAAGAAAGTAGGATATCACATATAATCTTTAAAGCATATAAATGTCTAAGAACCAAGAGGAATATTTTATGAATATTATACTCTTTGTTTTTAGGAAGAAACTATAACCCCAGAAAACTAAATTATATGAAGACAATTAATTGTTTATAACATACCTACTTTAGTGCTAGCGGCATTCTTTAGCAGATGTTAATGACTCAAATAGATGTCATCAATGTACTGAAATTCCATGTAAAGTACCCAAGATTAAAGATAAGAGGCAGGCCAAAGGAGAGCATCCAACCAGGAAATTTTGAGCAAGTAAATTAATGTATTACCAAGCACAGCATAGAATATAATATTACACGTAGACATATATAACATTGATGACAGAAATTCCATGTAAAGTACCCACAATTAAAGATAAGTGGCAGGTCAAGGGAGGGCGCCCAACCAGGAAATTTTGAGCAAGATATTAATGTATTACCAAGTGCAGCATAGAATATAATATTACACGTACACATATATAACATGAGCACATCCATGCATGTGACTGTGCAAGCACACATAGCACAGGCATCCATATACGTGCGTAAGTAAGAGTTTTAGTACTTACCAACACACGATTGATTGAACATTTATTTTTATTCGTGGAAGCATGGACAAATTTTGCAGCAAAGCTTGTCGATGGATTGTCAGCATATGCAACTGGAGGTAACATCTGCATCGATAAAAATTCCAGAAAGCTTATTATATGCTAAAATAAATACTTATAATTTTAACTTTACCTCAAATTAGAAAAATAATTAAACTAGCAACAGGTTAGATCAGTTTTTCCTTAGAATATCGCAAGATGCAGTGGCTGCATGGATGTGTGTTTGAAGGAGAAGAGGAGTATATTTCTATGATCACCTCACATTAGAAAATTGTTTACAAAATACCAGTCTGTCCTCAAATTTTCGCAACTTGAAGTTGGGCAAAGGGAGAGAGGAGGGATTATAATGCAGCAAGCTAAGAATGATTAGCGAAGATCAGCATCTTGCAGGAAATCAAATTAACTTACATCTAACACTGCAGCTGAAGTAGGTTGCAAAACAGTTCTGTCTCTTGCATCACGCTGCCACATGCGAACCTGATAATGGAACATGAGCCATTATGACTTCTAACAATTGGTAAATGTACTTGACAGGAAGGCAAGGAGATAATATATGCCTGTAATAATATTAAGAAATATGGCATTACAGAAAGCTAGAACCACTAAGAAAATATTCATAAGTTAAGTCCTTCTGGTCTGATGCTTTTGGTAAACTACCTAAAATAGTAAAAAGGCTGGGCTACTGGGTCTATCATAAGCATGTAAATATTTCTAAGTATCATAGAAATGTTATTGATCCAATGTGACCCAATCCGAACCAAGACTAAAAGTTACTTTATAAACCCGAGAATTTGTGACAAGTCTTTGTTTTCTGTAGATAGGCCAAATCTCTATAATTGTGCACAGTTAGATTTCCTCCATTGTAATTTAAATTCTGCACATTTATCATTAACCATTTATTGCATGGTCCTAATAGTAAATAACTTGATGTCCAGTGCGTTTCTGATTATGTAACCAAAAGCTTTAATAACATTACAAAAGACAAAATCTAGTTGATGGATTTTATTTTCAATATTAACAATTAATAGCAGTTGAAAAGAATCTAGAAAAAACATTTTTATAACTCGACGACATTTACAGAATCAATAATAAAAAATAACAGAGCAACAACTATAAGATCTCAGTTTTAAAAAGAATTGGAATGACAGACCAAAGGTTACCTGCATGTATCGGACAGCAGTGCTGGTATAGTCAACAGCTCGTCGCTGGACAAGCTTTCGCATTCTTTTAGCACCATAATTGTCTCCATATGCTGTAGTTAAACCATTAGTTAAAACAACATTATATAAGAATATCATATGGGTGAAGGAAGTAAAACAGAAAATGCAATTATTAACAAGGATATAGTAGACGCTAGACAGCTTCATTGCTCAAACAGGAAGTAATAGTTTGGAGAGAAATTATATGAAAGATACCAATGGTCATAAAAACTGAAGTTACAGGGAACTTTTAAGTGCAAAGACGAAGTTAAACTATTTTGACCTGCACCAACATTATAGCCTATAAAGAACAAGGTTATGGTAAAAAGAGAATTTTCAGAACAAAAAAAGGTGAAAGTGGAATCATAAAAGAGAACAGAGGCCGTTTAACGGCCGAAGGTTATTTTCAAACAAGTTCATTTAATCATTTCAATGCTAGTGTATTTGACAAGTGGAATCAAAAAAACCACTTCAACTATGGCACCACAGTATGGATAGTTCCTCCAGTACTCATGTCCAATCGGATGCGCTTACGTGCTTGACACACACTCGCACACAGTTGGATGTATACTGCAGTTGAAGCTAAAATTAGGTTCTATAGGGGTCTAGTGAGCATCGGGTCTGAAACAGAGTGATCCTCGAAATATCCACTGAGCCAAACATAAATTACTAAAAACCTGGCCCTTCATTCTCGTTGTCTTCTTCCCTCTCACCGTCATTTCATGTCATCTCAGAACCCAACAAATGTTTTGTGGAAGAGGGATTTGTTGTCTGCAACATCAACAACGTGTTTCAGACAGCATTGTCACACAGCATTGACAATGTCAATGAAGCTCATCATATAGAGGTCAGCTAGCACTCAACAGCAAAAATGAGAGGTCAACGATCTTTATCAATGAGCAAGAAAGCTCAAAGAGAGGATCTGACAAAATTTTGGCAACCCTTTAAGCTACGGGCGTTTAAAAGTTTTTCTGAGGTTTTCTAATTTAACATAGTATAATTAGAGATTGATTTGGAGGTTTCAATATTCGTTGCAATTTAATTGCTTTCTTTAGGATAATTTTTTTGGAATTTGACTGATTTGGACTTACAATTATAAATAAAAAAATATTTTCCTAAAATTAATTCCGGTCTTCACATTCTTAAAAGCAAAATTGTAATTGCAAACTAGTTGCATGGATAATAAACAATTTCAGTTTGTTTAATGCAAGTTCCACTTGTGAGCTTGCTGATATTCTTACTTGAAGTAGAGACCTTCCCTAATTTTAAACAAGAAATAGTAAAATGATATGATTATGTCGATAAATAATAAATTGAACATTGATTACAACTAATTGTCTATTACTATTATGATATCTGCTTTCGTAGTGACACGCTAACTTATATGCATACATATTGACATATTGCATACATATACATAGAGGTGAGCACTTTTTGATTTGCACAAATTAAACCGACAAAACCGACTAAATTTTGGCAGTTCAGTTCGGTCGGTTTTAGAGAAGTTTTGGTTTGGTTTGGTCTTAGAATATTTGAAACCAAAATAACTGAACCGACCACTCTCAACATAATTTTCTAAAACTCATGATCTTTTTAGGTGAACATATAAGTTTTACTAATATTTTTATGTATCTTAATTGATAACAGTTCGATTTTAGATAGCAAAGTAGTCGACTTGCTGAGTTTTCTATTGAACTTGGGATATGAGATAGTGAAAGTTTTGAAGGAGCAATAGTCTTGTCTTTTGCTAAAATTTCTCCAACTTGACATGTCTTGGCTCAAACCAAACAAACCGAATCGAACCATGCCGGGTCAATTTGATTCGGTTTGGTTCGGTTTCCAACTAGTTCGGTTCTGTTAGACAAAAATAGTCAAAACCAACCAAACCGACCATTTGCTCAGCCCTACATATACATAGACATGCCATGTGCATGTTAGTTTTGTCACTAACGTTCTGCAAATTTTTGCGTAACATACCCATAAACCATATTTATACTGGTGTCCATGAAACATAGTTATTCAACAGGTGGGCACAAGTTCTTGTATCCATATAGGTAGAATTAGAAATCCAACCATGTCATCCCACAAACTTGATAGAATACAAATGCAGCGCATAATGTTTTTGAATAGTAGATCATATAACACAGCACCTTTTTCTCTGCCCCTTTCGATTCTATGATCCCAACAAACAAGTTCCACTCTTTCTACTTCATAGGGGACTAAACTCTAATAAACTATAAACTTATTTGGCACAATAAATCATTAGCCATATAAAAAAGCTAAACACAAGTTTGCGGAAGTTTGCGGAACAGGCAAGTTTGCAGATCACATGTGGGGCCCATCAAGCAACTAGCTAATACAATTTTTTTTTGCGAAACCATCCTCATTTTAGTAATACTTGTTGGGACCCATGAATAGTATGCGTAACTAACCTCATGATTTTGCTCGAGGTTGAGCAATAAATAATAAGGGTTTTTGCTTATAACCCAAAGTCTGACCCCATTTATTTTGAATCCCACACAATTCTATACATTTTCATACACCCAAAATACAACGATGATTTACATACAACAAAGTGAATACCTAAGTAGTACAAGGTGTATAGCTGCATGCTAGGATGTAATGTTATATGCAGCGTATATAGTTACATGCTATAGGCTGTATAGCTTGTTTGTAGCTATACGCGTAAATGGGAGTAGAACTTTGGGTTTTATTACAAAAATTCCTAAGCAATAAATTAAAGTTTAGATAAATAACAAAAAAAACGAGATTTTCAAGGCCCTCCCTATGTCAAGTTATTTGCCTTTCATACCATAAAGTTATATCTTTTTTAACTTTACCCCCACATTCTTTATTTGACACCTGGACACTCTAAAGCTTACACTTTTTTAACTTTAATACCTCAAGAGTTTTTTCCCAACACTTGATGCCCAAAGTTTACACAATTTTCTTTGATGCACCAAATTGTATGACACCTTAGAATTTAAGGGACTTACGAGTAATTTCAAAGATTTGAATGGCTAATATAGAATCATTGAAGATGTGAGGGACTAATACAAAATAACTCAAAATCTTATGTGAATATTTGAATTTGTATAGATAAACTATCTACAAATCTTCAAAATTATGGTTGAAGTTTATAAATGGTTTAAATGAACTTTAGGTTGTAGAGTAATATAATTTTTAATTTGAAGTTTAGACCCTTTTGTCAATAGATAAATAATGAATATACATATATCAAAACTCTGAATAAGGATGCATGTTGACTACACCTATTAAAGAAGAATTTATCTTGACACTCTAATAGAGATTTACTATTAAATTGCTTTCTCGTTTTATCCAACAATATACTATTTCTTGTCAAAAGAAATATTCTAAGGCTTCAAAGTGAAAAGGTAGATAACTTGGGTGTAAAGAAAATAAGCCACTAAGTAACCAAAAGGATTCTTTATATTAATCTCTTAAATCTTTTATATATTGAATTAGTCCTTCAAATCATTTAAATTGCTATTAGGTCCCCCTTTTCTTAAGCTATGTCCCTCAAATCAGTGAAATTGCTACTATATCCTTCTTTACTTAAGTTATCCTGAAATTAGTTCTTTAAATAATTAAAGAGTAAAATTAGTAATAAGAATGATCTATTTTAAACAACTTATAGAATTGAGGGATCTCATAGGAATTTTGATGTACAACAACTCCATAGAGCAGTTGCGTGCAACGCACGAGCTCCTCACTAGTCTTAATTTTTAGTTATTATATCATACTCTCTTAAAAAGCACGAGTTCGGGAAAATCTTTCGGTAGACAAAAATACAGTTAACTCTTTTAGACATTACATTTCAAACATCAATCCTTTCACTTGAACATAAAGCTGAAAGAAAATCCAAATCCGTGGTTTATAAAATTCAAACATATATCCTAATCTTATATATATGCAATTGTTACATACTCACGTGCCTAATTATCCTAATCTCATGTGAACTACAACTTCAAATATCTTAATTATATCATAATCCCATGTGAACTATATATCCTAATTTTCGTAATAACCTTATTATATTCTAATTCCGTGTGAACCAAAATATCCTAATTTTTGTGATCTAACAATGCCTATTAGAAGGGCAGTGTGAACTTAATGTCCTAATATTTATATTAATATACAACTTCAAACTTCAAACATCAATCGTTTCACTTGAATATAAAGTTGAAAGAAAATCTAAATCCTAATGTTAGTGGTGTATAAAATTCAAATATCTATCCTAATCTTATATATTTGCAATTGTTATCTACTAACGCGTAATATCAAGAAATAACACAACTGTCATAGCAATTTTGTCTCCCTCAATGTTTCAATAGGTACGACCATTTGTTGTATTTATTATTATTTTTAGTAATGTTAGTTATATGATTCAATTTTGATATTTGTTATTTACTAGCTTATATATGCATCATTTCTTTTACCTTTTATTTAACAATGATAAATTACTAGCTTAATAAAAAACTAATCACGTAAAGATATAGATTGAAGTTATAGAAAAATCTATCCGATATAAAATCGGTGCAGTTTAAGTAGGAGATGTTTTTATAGAGAATTTTTAATCATAACTACACTATTTGTTTTTCTGCAGAAGGTTGCCGACATCTGCAAACTTGCTTTGGTGCTCATCAAAAGACCATAGAGTACAAGAAGGATTGCCAAGTGCAAGCAACTACTTATCCTCGACTCCTTAGAAATATCTTTAATCATGCATAGTGCATAGGTTTAAAATTAGTTTATGAACGCATCTCTTTGCATTGTTTATAATGTCATAAGCAGAATACACAATGCAGCATGTTTGGTTATTATCTATCTTAATCAAAAATTAATCACATAAAGAAATAGATTGAAATTATAGAAAAATCTATCAGATATAAAAGTTTCTCGGTATAATTTAAATAGTAGATTTTGTATAGAGATTTTTTAACATAGAAATCATAACTACGCTATTTGTTTTTGTGTTGAAGATTGCCGGCATCTGCAAACTTGCTTTGGTGCTTATCAAAAGACTATAGAGTACAAGCAGAGTTGCCAGGTGGAAGCAACTACTTATCCTCGACTCCTTAGAAATATCTTTAATTATGCATAGTGCATAGGTTTATAATTAGTTTATGAAGGTATCTCTTTGTATTGTTTTTAATTTCATAAGCAGAATGTACATGCAGCATGTTTGGTTATTACCTTCGTAACTAAATGTTTATTCTATGATGTGAATGACTTAAAACTAGGGTTCTTTATGACTCACGAGTCTCTTAACGGACGAACCCCTTTCAATATCTCATAACTAAAATTTATTGAAATTTATAAAGAAAACCTTAAAAATTTCAAAACTATAATTAGTAAATAAAAAATCTAGAAATTCAAAAAATATCCATAACATTTTAAAATTACAAAAATCATCCCCAAAAATACAAAAAATAAATAACACCCCAAGAATACAAAACTTACAAATATCACTCAAAAATTTTGGAAATTACCACTAGACACAAATTTTTTTGAAATTTACAAAACCAACTCGAGAGTTTTTAAAAATAAAGAAAATTCAAAAAATCTCTAAATTTTAAAAAAATAACAAAAAACTCACACACAAAATAGAAATTTATAAAAACAATCTAAAAATTTAAAACCTAACAATACATTAGAAATATAGAAATTACAAACAGCCCCTAAATAATTTGTACTTTGTAAAAAGCACCCTAAAAATTTCAAAACTCGCAAAAAGCAATCAAACTTCAAAAATTTACAAAAAACCATAAGAATTTC